>CM075865.1:360724-555724 GCA_038021265.1 Cyprinella venusta
AAAACAGGCTAAATGATCTCCCAGTGAGGTAAAAAAAAAAAAAACGAATCCCATTGGCAGATAATTTAGCCTTTTTTTTTGTTTGCTTTTTTTTTAAATTTAGGCCTACATCTCAAGAAAACAACACTTAATATTGAATGGCATTTTACTCATCTAGTAAATGCATCTTGATTTAAGATTTTTTTTATTTTATTTTATTTATTTTTTTTTGATATTTTGGACTGGAAACGAGTAAAAAAAATACCGAGTAAGAAAAGCATTTTATATAAAAAAAGTGTAGTTACAATTTATCTTCTGCCGAAATACCAAATAAAAACATTTAAACACAGAAAAGCATTTTTGCAGTGAATCATGTAGAAATAGCTTTTTACACAATTCAATCCAACCTGATTTTATCCATAATATGTTTGCTGGAAGAGTTAATGTTAGTTTCAAGGCAAATCCATATAAAACACATATTGGCTCACATGTCCGAAGGGGTCGAGGTGGTTGTTGGTCAGCTTGAGCTTCTGGAAGGACACCAGCTGCCTCATCCAGTGCGCGCCGGTGGCCGGAGAGTCCGGGTGCACATACAGTCTCCCCGGCATCGCAGGCTCGGCTTTCCCCGTCACAGACCTGCCGACACACGGGCAACAGATGACATCCATCGCCAGTTTCGCGGGATAATTGATGTTGTTTGAGATTCTATTGATCTGATCATGCATTAAAGGGATAGGCTACTGCACTTTTTTGAAAATAGGCTCATTTTACCACTCCCCCAGTGTTAAACAGTTGGGTTTTATCGTTTTCGAATGTATTCAGCCGATTTTTGAGATTCAGAAGAATATCAGTAAACAGACTGTTTCTGGTCTAGTTGACTTCCATAGAATATATATATATATATATATATATATATATATACAT
Organism: Cyprinella venusta; assembly: GCA_038021265.1. Classification (NCBI taxonomy): domain Eukaryota; kingdom Metazoa; phylum Chordata; class Actinopteri; order Cypriniformes; family Leuciscidae; genus Cyprinella; species Cyprinella venusta. Next base: position 361,628 of record CM075865.1, read on the forward strand.
ACTATGGAAGTCAATGAGACCAGAAACTGGTTACTGATATTCTTCTAAATATCAGAAAATTGTCTGAATGGATTTAAAAAACAGTAAAATCCAACTGTTTAACACTGGGGGAGTGGTAAAATGAGCCTATTTCCGAAAAAAGTGGAGTATCCCTTTAAGTACAAGGGGCATTTCATTAAAACTAAAAGATGTTTTTTTTCCCTCGACATGTTTCCTTTATTGAAATCGAAATCCAAAGTTGTAGGGCAAAACACATGCTGAGTAAAAACACACGGACTTTCCTTCTCTTTTATAGCACTTAGGCTATACACAACACACATCGTTTCAAAGCAGCTTTACAGAAAAAGCATGAGTCCATTACAATATAGGCCTACAGTGACCCTCCAAGTTATGGATTTCAGAAATGTTCCTACAATAAAATCACACATTTACGAACTATTCTATCAATTGCAGTTTTCTCTCATGTGATTATTAGGTTTGAGATTCTGTTGATCCAATCATGCATCAAGTACAAGGATGATTTCATTAAAACCAAAAGATGTTTTGTTCCCTGAACATGTGTTTCCTTTATTGAAATCGAAACTTGTCAGAATGTGATCGGCCTCCGTTTGTCACGCATCGCTGCCTTGTGTGTTGAGCATAATGTGTTTCAAAGCCCGGTTTATTTGGTTAATGGCTAAGATGATGGTTGATCAAGAGGGTCGTTAGTTCCAGAACATGCACTGAACTGGTAATTATCAGAGATGTGGGCCTGTGGACGTCCTCCCTCAACGACCTCAACTATTCAAACCACTGACCCTGAAAAAGGAGCATAAAACAAGTAGCATAATACGCTGTTTTCTGTCGATGCAGATGCAATCGTAATAAGATGTAATAAGGCTGTTTTTCCTCATCCTTTAATGTAAACGTTAAATAAAGTTAGTATAGACTTCCAATTGTGTAAAATTGACATGAACAAACATTGTGTAAACATACGCCTTTTTTCTTAGTCCGTGTTTCTCTGCGTCTTTAAGCATGAATAAAGACCATGAATGAGTCTAATTTAATCATTTAATTAAAAGGGATACGTGACAGTTTTGGCAAGTCTTGCCCGGAACTTTTGGGACCCTTATCGTATGATGAGAAATGGACAATCTCAGTCAAAGCAACCGTGAGAACTTTAAACGTAAGCCATCTATTTGAGCAAAGTAAATAATAACCTGCAACAGTGACATTAACTGTGAATAAAAATATTGATGACTCACGAACCATTTGTTATCAGCGAATTTATAGCGGTGGTCATCGGCCGGCACGACATCCATCAGGAGAATGTATTTGGTTTTGGGGTTCAACCCGGTGACCTTCACTTTGAAGCTGGGAAACATCCGCCTGTGGACGAAAACGGGACAGCATTACAGCAGGAACCACTTTTTCAAATAATAAAAACATTAGAAATTATAATAATTTAATATATTTAATATAGCTGTATTTGTTACCGGAGCAAACAAAAAATGCTCTGTCTAAATCGATCATTTTATGCGTGTGTTTTGGAGACATATTTTGACACGCAACAACTTTCCGCTAATCTCATTCCCGTCACTGGTTTAGACAAATCGCACGAGTTCGAGAAATAGCCACCTCGTGAAATACGGAAGAATAGGTCGTTAGATAGCGTTGTCTGGACACACTTTAGTTAGTAGGCCCTATATCTGATTCAGATTAATTTTCTTTTACATAGGCCTGCCTATACAACGCTTAAAGCACATAATAAAATGAACATTTAAGGACAAGAAAAAAAGAGATATTAGGTGAATTAAAACTGTTAAAGTGTGCATATTTGTGAGAAGAGTACATGCTTTCCGTGGCCCAACTTCACGCGCGATGCACGGTTTTACTTTAAGAAAAACGGTTTTACTTTATTAAAAATGCACAAAAGTATTGAGCACTTTGTGGTGATTTATCGAGTGTTTCATACTCGAGATAGAGAAGGATTTTCCCCCAGTAAACTGATCTGAAATGTCGTTAGTGCAAAAGCCTCTTGTTCAGCTCTATGCAGAGAGAAAACCATAAACTACACGCTTTTAAAAGCTGCCACGATTATGAATAATAAATGAGAAGAACGAGAAAGTTTGCTGTTACATATCAACTTTACCTGGCCTTTTAATCTCACAGATCATGATGTTAAACTGAGGAGTTCACAGACTTCAGCTTTAAACCCGCGTGTGATTTCGGAGGAAATGTCACTGTTTTTGACCAAGCAGAAGTTTTTATCAATAAAAGAAATGAAACGTACTTTACATGTGTTTTTAAAACTCTTCCCAGCGATTAGAGAAACTCCACACTGCTGCTTTAAACAATTAGTTTATACAGCCACATTAATCATTCACAAACAATTAATTCCCATTATAACCTTACAAAGCCTTAATTTTATATTTCAGACGCAATACATTTAATGTGCAATGATACCATTTATTTTAAAATACTCTTAGAGAAAGATCCGAGTTTATCGTTAATAATAACATTAGTGGAAAAAATATGCATCAATAATCCAAATGATGGATGTTTCCAGCTCGCAACTTGCATAAAAACTCATCTTAAATTATGGAGTCAAAACATTGCTTATTGAAGTTCGGGAATTGGCCTTTACTCAGACTGCAACTTTCAAAACACATTCTAAACAAAATAATAATCAAAACAAGTTTAGATTTAAAAAATGCAATACATTGAAATAAATCGCTAAAAAATTGCAGTCTGCGCCGTTAAATTTACAATGAAAATGTATAATTAATTATATTTCAATAAACTGACCATTGCATGGAGAAATGTATAGGAATAGGGATAGTGAATTATATCGGATTATTATTAATTATTGGATGATAATAATAATTAGGCCTAGTAGGCTATTATAATGATCAGTTATTTGTGCATTTTGAGGTTCTCGTCGATGAAAGACTGGTCTCTTACCTCCCTGCTTTGGTGATGATCATCTCAGTTCCCACTTCATGAAACTTTGCCCACAACTCTCGCTCGTGCAAGTACACCTTTATCCCCTCCATTCCCTTTCAAACACAGATGCAGAGAGTGAACACATGCACTGCATCTTCAAGCATTAGCGAGGCTAACGCGAAACTCAATGCATCAACAAACACGAGGAGAAAATAAAAAATGAGCAGAATTCAGTTTAAACTCCAAGATTAAGTTCGTAGAACTTTAGATTTAGATTTTATTCTAAACAAGCATTTTAAAATTGAGTAAGCTAACATTGCTTGATGAAAATGTGTTAGGCCTATTATTTTCGAATGATAGCAAAGAGAAAACATTTTCAAAAATATGTCAGAAATATGCTGGACTGTGCTGCACTCCTTCATTACAGTCACAGCTAGTTGCAAAATGTGTTTTGGGTAACACTTTACAAAGGTTCATTAACTAACTACATTAGTTAACATGAACTAAGAATGAGCAATATTTCTTCAGAATTCATTAATCTTGGTTAATAATATTAATTTACTAATACGTTATTAAAAGCAAAAGTTGTATTTGTTAACATTAGTTACTGTGACAAACTAACATGAACAAACGAGCTGTATTTTTATTAACTAATGAGAACACTGATTAATTAATAAAAACAGATGTATCGCTCATGGTTAGTCCAGTAAAGCGTTTCCTTTTTTTATATTATGCATGAACTCGTGTAGATGATGCAACTTTGATATTATGCCTCTTCGATCACCTGAGCAACAGTAAGTTATTAAATTACCGCTATATTAATTTTCTGTTCGACAGTTACCAGCAACTATAGCGGGCTCGTCACACACACTTACTACATGTGGACATTCCACAGACCTCTTGTGTTATAGCCAAATACTGAAACCTGACAGAAAAATTCTGCAGTTTTACGTTTAGAAAATACGTTATATTTTAATTTCTTGTAAGTTGTACTTGACCCTGTTTTGATTCTCGAATTGTTACCACCTCATTTTGATATGTCACTGAATAAAAACAATAAACAAATGTTTTAAAAAAGAAAATACGTTATATTGTTTTATAAATAAGGACGATTCCAAAACAGTTTTAGCTCTGACTGATTTATCTAACTTCTAAGTACAAATTTGAAGCCAAAATATGGTTACTATGGTTAATCACAAACACACACACACACGCACACAGTTGCTGTTACCTGTTGAATGTATGTTGTCTGTGAGGATGGGGATTTGCTCGCGGTTCCGTTCTGTTTCTCTGATTTACCCTCGGTTTGTAAATCTTTTGATTCGGAGTCACTCGGAGAGTTCTGGAGCCGAAATGTGTCTTCGCTGTCCGCCATGTCTGAACTCTTCCAGCGAGGCCTGAGGACACACACACACGCCATCAGCTCGTCTACTCTCTCACACACGCGTTTGTGTAGTTCAGCACGTTTTGCTGCACTTTAATAAATGATAACAATGACATAAACTCGTATTGAGTCTCTCTTTACGATCACGAAATAAACTAGTCACAAAACTAACAATGCATTGCCAAATCTGCACAAAATTATCCGATGTTTACGAAGCAGTCTTCATTAAAACTCTCACATATGCTCCTACAAAAACATAATTTTGAAAAGTCTGCTAATATAACTCATCGCAACATTCACAAACACCTGCACATTAATACATATTACAAACATAATGCATAACAATTTAGCTAAGGTTTCCGTGTTACACTCTAATTATGCCTTTACGTAGCCTACTGAGTAAAAACAATTAACTAGTAGGCCTACTTACTATTGAGTTAGGATTAACCCTTTATTTTGAGGTGTCTTTGTTACTCTGTAATTATAAATTCCAGCAACACTAAGTAACTACACAGGTTATAGGGTTAGGATTCGGGTTTGATTTTTAGGGTTAGTTGCATGTACTTATGCATAATTAATAGTTAGTAGGCTACTATACATGTAACATATGTAAGAATGACACTGTAAAATACAGTGTTACCGGATTTGGTTTAGGAGTATTTGCGTGTAATTATGCATTTTTTACTGTTATTACTATCGCATGTAACATGTCACTGTAAAATAAAGTGTAACCTAACTTTTTAAACAATGCAGTTCTGTTCACATTGTCTTGCTCGATGAGTCTGAACTCTATGAATGGATCAGTAGATCATTCAATAAAATCATTGCACGGGTATTAATTACAACTTTCTTTGAAGAGATGAACACAACAATACTATTCCGCAATGCACTTTAACTCCAACGAACCAGAATCGACCGTTCTGTGTGTGCACCGCGGGTGTTTTTACATCTATGGGTTCTGTAGCGATGGCCTAGTGCAAAAACTCAATGAATCAAGAAGAAGCGGACACTGGACATTACCTGAAGTGTGCGAATCCCAGAATCAGCAGAATAGCTCGAGGCAGTGATATGCTCCAGATATGCGCGTTTGGGCGATTTTTTGTCACATATATTCCGAGCGCGATGAAGCTCACGGGATTCTGCTCGGGAAACCCATGGGTTTAGTCTCGGTCCTCCGCGGGAACGGAATCTGCATCCAGCACAGGGAACACGGCGATTAAAACGGCAATCTTAAAGATGGACCTGCACTAAAGTCAGTTCACGGAGTAAAGCGGAGGATCTGTCTGGTATTCCTGGAGAAAAGAAGCACGATCACCCCCTCCCTCCCTCTCTCTCTCTCTCTCTCTCTCTCTCTCTCTCTCTCTCTCTCTCTCTCTCTCTCTCTCTCTCTCTCTCTCTCTCTCTCTCTCTCTCTCTCTCTCTCTCTCTCTCTCTCTCTCTCTCTCTCTCTCTCTCTCTCTCCCTCTCTCCCTGTTTCTCTAATGGTCAAACCCCGTGCGTTACACTGGGAAACGGAAGCCCTGGGATGAACACGTAGTGTGTGCTCGTCTGCAATGCCGTGACAATATCGGTCCACCCACAATCGGGTTGAACTACAACACACACACACACACACACACACACACACACACACACACACACACACACACACACACTCCTCATCTCCATGTGCTCTTCTCTCAGGAGACGTTTTACACGCACATATTAAATAAGTTCGCATCTCATCTTGTTATTATCTCGTCGGATCAATTTTGTTTTATTAAACAGGCATGTAAAATGTCTTAAAAGAAAAATAAAATTTACATTTATGCATTTTTTTTAATCAATGCGATTTACTCGCGTCAATTTTCGCTTTCCCTGGGATTCGAACCCACGACCTGCTCGCGGTTGAGCGACAGGAATGCGTGATGTAAAATAGACAATATTGTGTAACATGTCTTAAACGGTGCGGATAAAACAGACACAGGCCATGCAAACAAAAAGAAAAAAAGAAAATGAATAGAACGCGGATTTGATCTTATTGGACGTTTGAAATGGGAAGTGTGCGTCATGGGCGCAGGATACAGTCGTGTGTTTGTGAGCGCGTTTTAACTTTGATTCAACCAGCCTGAGCTCATGAAATGCGTCTCTAGAGCACGCATTGTTTTATCGTGCATTTTATATGCGAAAATTAGGTTTTCCGTGCACATGATTCGCAGTTCCCAATGTGTTTACAGTGCGTATGATATTCACGGAAAAACTAATTTTCGCGTGTAAATTGGAGGATAAATAGCATGCGTGCTAGGCCTGTATACGCATTTGATGAGATGTGAACTCGGATCTGTGGCCTGCATGAAGCCTAGATTCAGAAACCACCTGTGTGTTTAAATGACTGCATATATTACACGTTCTCGTCCACTCAGGGGATAATATTGGATTATTTCCTCAAAATATGTTGGACTTCAACGCAGAACGCGATACAGTCAGAATAGACAATTACAGCCAATGTATTTTGGTTTTCTTTCGTTGACGTCAGTGCAGTTAAAATTCAAGATTGTCCACAATTGCAAATTGATAACCTGCCTATAAAGTGATAATTGTCATTTCGGCTTCAATCACAAATCCTCATATTCGATAGATCTGCTAAAACGAAACCTCGGACCCCTCAGGCCACCATAGCTCCTCGAGTCCCTTATTAAAGCGTCAAATCTAGTCAAGAAACTTCCCTGAACTCAGGAACTAAATATAGCATCTGATAAACCCCGTGCTTCGAAGACAACAGCGTGTGTATCCCCGGTGTGTTAAAACCACAGGTCCGCGAATGAACAATCTGACCCGATTCCTGCGCCGACCCGTTCACAACACCAGAACTTTCTTACAATTACATCAATGCAGTAAAACATCAGATCCAACTGGGCATGTGCATGCAGATATTACATTCAGGGTCTATTAATGAGTGATGCTATAATAACAGCCCTGGTGTTTCACAAACACATTGCATCGCAACTCTGAATTAGTGGTATTAGTATTTTTACACAAAAAATGGAAGAATGCAATTTATTGAAAATGCTTAACAAAACGGATGATAAATAAAAAAGAGATCGATATTATTTTTCTCTGCATGCATGTAATTAGTGACATAAACTGTGTTGTGATATTTCAACGCTTATCTGTCCATCATTGTGCAACTAAAGTTTGTGCAGTCAGTGCTTGCATAAAGAAAATAATATAACTATAACAAAATATCATGCATATGCATAAGAAAATATTGTCCAAAATCTTCTAAAATTGCTCTTGAAATCATCTCGTTCTTCAAACGTTTCAGGAAATTTGAGGACATAAATGAATATGAATTACAGTTCAGCCTGCGAGAAACATTACATTCTTCTAAATCAGCCGTCTGTGTTTAGAGTTAAGTTACTTTATCAAGAAATTGCATATTAATTATGAAATAATAGAGGCGAGAATCGTTCAAATATATATTTTAAACTCCCTAAACGCAATAATTTCGTGGTTTATAAGTTTCCCGCCCGGTGCAGGTCATTCATTGAGTTTCTTTTTCAAAAAATAAGTGAATAGAAAGGAGTTTCCAGTTGGTTTGGGATTTAAAATTAATTGTTTCGTGTTGGAAACCCTTCACGGGTATTATCCGCCAAGCGTGCACAAAACAAGTGACCAATGTGCGAATGTAAATAGAGTTGACCACTGAGAGGCATAACGCTGAATCCACGTCATTCAAATCGACTTTTTAAACTTTTCGAAAAGTTAAAAAATGAACTTGTGGCTGATCTGTTTCTGCAGAGGTTTATGGCATTATTCTAACTTTGGCTCTAAAGCAACACCATGATGACTCTGTGTTGCTTTTAGGAGATGAAACAGCATATGTGATGTTTGAACTTTCGGAAAACGGCTCATGTAGGCTATATATATGATCTATAAAAAAGTTTAAACAAAGGCTTGTGAATTACTCAACAAACAATGCACTTCATTATTGTTTGTATTGCCAATATTAGTGGTTCACCCCGAGGCCTGAAGGCTGCATGCTCTCTGGTTAAAAGTGCACGATCGATTAATATTTATTATTTCTTGAGCGCGTGATTCCTGGAGTGTGTTTGTGTGTTTAATTGGATGGGATTCCAGCGCGAGTCTTCGCTATATTTTTATTACGAAAAATGTGCAAAGAAGTGTGTCAAATAAAGTAATAATAATAACAATAATTTAACTAAATTAAATTGATCAATACTAAATTAAATTGATCAATACTCAATATAGAGCGAGTTCTCCTGGGGAGAACTCGCTCTGCTCATTTGATCCCCATTCACCGTACATTTATACATTTCGAAAAATCTGTTTATCTATCTATCTATCTATCTATCTATCTATCTATCTATCTATCTATCTATCTATCTATCTATCTATCTATCTATCTATCTATCTATCTATCTATCTATCTATCTATCTATCTATCTATATAACCTAACCCTAAACTTATAAACCACAAAATTATTACGTTTAGGGAGTTCAATATATATATATATATATATATATATATATATATATATATATATATATATATAAAGTTTTCCCTAACTCTTGATCCTAAAGCTGCTTTCTCGTTTGGTTTAGCGCTACTTTATTTTGCCCAAGACAAGAAAAGGTCTCCGTGTGGGCCGTTTGTGATTCCAAACTTCAGTGTGTTTTACTTTTACTTTTATAGAATACATTAAATCTTGCATTCATGAATTGACTGGATCTGCTGTAACCCGCTCGCTGGTTCTCTGAGTAACAGAACAGGAACATCTGACGGGCACGTTTCTTTTTCAGACAAATACGGGATAATAACATTACATTTATATTATATAGGCAGAGAAAAAAACACTACTACGAAAGCGGCTAAATATTAAATATTAATATTTAAATATTAATAATAATAATAATGAGGCCGTTGTTATTATCATAATAAAACTTAACTTTGATTTCTCCATGGCTACTATTTTTATTCTATGCACACATTACTGTTTACTCATAGACTTGTGTGAGTATCTAAATGAACAATCTTGAGAGAGAGAGAGAGAGAGAGAGAGAGAGAGAGAGAGAGAGAGAGAGAGAGAGAGAGAGAGAGAGAGAGAGAGAGAGAGAGGTATTGAATGAGTGGAGAAACAGTTGAGAGTTGCAAACTGCAGAATAAACGCCACGAATAATCATAAAATATATTATTAGCCTAAAAATCATATCATATCATTTAATATCATAATGCATTGCCCTCCATAGCCAGGTGGAAGTGTCCATATTTCCAATTTTCCACATATAGAATATCGATAGCATTACAGATGATTATAACAGGTTCGGGCCCGTGACTGTGGATTACAGTAAATCATCAGGTCCAGACTGTTGCCTATATCATATTACTGTTATATTCCGTGTGAGTACAGTGCTTCTCTTTATAGTTTAGCTGGTTGAGCAGCAGAAGCGACTCTACATCTGTCCCGGACACATGTCTCGGTTCTGTTCGGTTCTGCTGCTCTATAGGCGATAAGATTCCGGTCCCGCAACACCTCTCCCGCAGGGGCCCGGGGCCCGAGCTGACACACACTCCTGCGAACCATCACATCACACACACTGGACCCGCATTCCGCTTCTGGACCCTTCGCGGTTTTTCCATTCACTTCCAGAAGAGCCTCAGACCAACGAGTGCGCGCACGTGCATGTGAGTGCGTGTGTGTGTGTGTGTGTGTGTGTGTGTGTGTGTGTGTGTGTGTGTGTGTGTGTGTGTGTGTGTGTGTGTGTGCGCGCGCGGTCACGCTCAGTACAGCAGCGCGTGATGTTGGAGACACAAGCGTCTATTATACACGTCAAGCCTTTCAAAACTTTTAAAATATAATCTTTGACATTAACAGAAAGAAAAAAATGCAACGAAAGTCCTATGACGCCATTTGCTGTTTTGTAGAAAGTTAAAAAAAAAAAAAGGTTCTAGAAGGTTTTGTGCCAAAAGACATACACATTTAATGTTTAACTGGTTATTTCAAAAAAAATCTGCTGATTAAGTATGTGTAAAAGCTGGTTACTTCCTACATTTTAAATAAAATAAATGCAATTAATCTCTAAAATAGTCTTATTAATCTTAAAATCTAAAATAATCACGATGAACATGTATATATAATATATTTTTTAAACATATATAAAAGTTTATATGGCTGGCTGTGACACACTGCTCTCTGCTGGCTGTAACACACTGCCCTCTGCTGGCTGTAACACACTGCGCTCTACTGGTTTTAACACACTGCCCTCTGCTGGATGTATCACACTGCCCTCTGCTGACTCTAACACACTGCCCTCTGCTGGCTGTAGCACACTGCGCTCTACTGGTTTTAACACACTGCCCTCTGCTGGCTGTAGCACACTGCGCTCTACTGGTTTTAACACACTGCCCTCTGCTGGCTGTTGTTTGCTATTGTTTGATTATTTGGCCTGAATGCGGAAACACAATGAATAAACAACAAAATAACAACATATATTCACTGTCAGAAAAAAGGTACAAAACTGTCACTGGGGCGGTACCTTTTCAAAAACGTACACATTTGTACCTAAAGGGTGCATTTGGTACCATAATTGTACAAATATGTACCATGAAGGTACCAATATGCACCCTTTAGGTACAAAAGTGTACGTTTTTGAAAAGGTACCGCCCCAGTGACAGGTTTCGTACCTTTTTTTCTAAGTGTGTTGAATTTCACTCATTATCTGTATAAAAAAGCTCAAAAGAAATTATAAAAGGTTCAAAAAAATAAAATAAATATATAAAACAACTTTCACACAATATCAATAAACTCTTCATAAAATAATTTGCATGCATTAACTAATGCATCTTATGGTGCTTTCTTTCATCTCATGAATAATTGTAACCAAACTGCAAGTTATAATTCATAATACATATCAATTTATATTCACTTTTAAGTATAATGCATTAAATTACATGACAAACAACCAGACAGAACAAGGAATGTGCATTTTAACTTTGGTTACAATTATTCAAATAAAACAGTATTTAGAAATTGCTCCTCTGGTAAAAGAGGTAAAAATGTTAAAAGATTACCATTTCTAAAAAGGGGTTTAAAGTTGATCTATGGTCATTTTGAAGTGTGTGTAACCAGAAGACAAACTTTGATGTTGACTTGACAAAGCTCTGTATTAAAAGTTTGAAATAAATTTAAAAGCTTGAATTTTGAAGATTTTACTCAAAAAAGTCAAATGAAACAACGAATGGAACAGGCGAATGTTGCCCTCATTTGGCGAGACTCAGAACCACACCTGCGTCATCATCATAATCATCATCGTCATCACTGGTTTCTCAGAGAAAACTACAGTAAGAAATAATTACATCCAACAAAATATGCTTTTAATACTTATACACTTATATTTATAAGTGAGATTAGTGAGTAGCAGCAACATTTGATATCATCTTTACAAAACTGAGTTCAAGCATTTTAGTTTTTTTTAAATAAAATGTTGGAAAAGATCATGATTAAAGCCACACTGTGCACTCTGATTTTTTTTGTAAAACAGTGACCTCTAGAGCCGCTGTGGTGTCCTTGCACTGTCGGAAATAACCCTTATCCCCCTGTTACTGCAAACCTACTGAACTACTGTCAAGTTTTAGACTACTTAATAATAATAAATGTTTCCTATCGCGTTTGCTGGCTTAATGTTTTTACACGATTTCTGCTAAATCACAAGTAAATAGCCTATAGTGTAGGACTAATGTCTAATTTCATTTGTGTTTTTGGATTTTAATGTAAACTTGATGTCAGATGACATGAATAAAGTTAAATGTACGTCGCATTATTTCATAACATTGGCCGTTACGATTTCATAATAATTAGCAAATTGTGTTCAATTACACTATTTACAACCTCTAGGCGTCCTAATAATTATGTGAGATATTGACTATGTTCTCATGAAAATCGCAGGAATCAACATCAACAGCGTCAAGATTTAATTAATAATCAACACAATTTGAATAAAAGTTACATTTGGGAAGTGCACTGTTAGTCAGATAAAGTTTATATAACAGTAACTTACGCCATAAGAACCAGACACAGGACTAACGTTACGTGATACACATCAAAACACCTGAGTTCAGGTGGCAAACTAGCTCTTGTGGCAACCTCGGCAATAAACATAAACATGACGAAAAAATACCTAAGAGAAACGACTGTTTGTTAGGAAGTCTGCTTACAGCTTTTGTAAACGAAAGCTAGCTAAGACATGTGGGAATTGAACTGGTCTAATTATCAACAACGGATGAATGAACATCACCGTAAAAAATGACAAACTACAAGCTAGCGCAGCAAAATACAACATAGAGAACGTAGACAAGTTTACAAACGAGAGATTTACTTACAAGTCCATCAACAAGATCGCCAGGGACCTCATTTATAAAACTTTGCGTAGGATTTGCGTCAGAAGTGGTGTACGGATGAAACATAGGACGTGCGTACGCACAGAAATATTCGGATTCATAAAACCGTGCGCACGCACATCCTACGCATCTTTCCCTTAATAAATCACAATCAATCCTAAATGTAGCGCAGCTATTGAGGCTTCATGTCACGCCCATAGTTGCCCATAAATAGTCCTTGAAACGCCCAAAAGTTAATATTCATGAATTGCGAAATCATGTTAAACACAGAGAGGAATTTAAAAAAACGAAACTTCATTCAATGTGAAGTAGAAGTTGTCGTTGGCGAGGTGGAAAATAGCAAAAAAAATGTTGCTTAGAGGGCACATTGTGCATTACTAATGCCAAAAAGGTACTTGAGTGGCAAAAGACGTCGTGCTGTAAAGCCTCACAACCTCGAACTGTGGCCGAAATAAAAAAGAAATCGTCGGACATTAAAGTCGAGGCAAAAAAGCGTCTGTCATTAATTCAGTTGGAGAGGTGGCCAAGGAGTTGGCCAAAATCAAGACTGTCCTAACTGAAATAAACTGCATAATGAGGGAATTCTTGAATAAATGTATGAGGATGAATTGCATACACCAATAGCAGAAAATATTTCACTTTCTTTTTGGAAATATTTATTAATTTGCATTTCTGTTATAGATCGATCAAAAGAGTGCTCGTGTATGTTAATTGTTTATTGTTAAAGGCTTGCTTTGTGAAGTCTTCGTGTTATTTATGAGAGGCAGTATTGCCATTTATTTTACACAACCGTCTACAGTTTCACACACATTCACGTGTTTTTTCCCACTGCCGACGGTGTCGCCATTTCTCATTTCACCCGTTTTTGTGCGTACGCCTGGGTCAGAGCTTGCGTGAAGGACCGCACATTTTACAGTCAAGTTTGTTTTTTATAAATACCAAATATTGCGTAGATAGTGGCATACGCCTTCTTTTGTGCGTATGCAATGTTTATAAATGAGGTCCCTGCTTTTACTGTAAGTTCGCGCCAACGAGCGAAAGCACAACCAAGTGGACTCCTGTCCAGTTTCTAGCACGGTCCAATTCTCTTTCCCTTTTTCTGGACATTTCTGACCGAGTTCTCTTGGATGCGCGCGAGTAGCTTCATACAGTATGTTGTTGTTGTTGTGTGTGATGTTATTGCCGTAAACCATTTTGTGATTCTCGCGAGCTGTGTCAGGGGTGCCGCTCTCAAATTTGCGTTGTATTAAGGTACAGATCTTGCATAAAGTGCCTTTAACTTGAGTCTGAAAACAGATGAAACAGCGTATGAGACACTCACGGTAAGATTATCATTCATGTTGTTCAAATTTATATTCAGTTCTCCAAGGCACTGAAGCAGCAGATCTGACAAAGTAAAGTTGAAACTCTTGAGATGAACACCAGGAGGCGCTGTTGTAAACTCTTCAGGTTAACAGCACAAGGAGCTGTAGATAAATTCTTCAGGTGAACAGCAGGAGGCACTGTTGATAAACTCTTCAGGTTAACAGTTGGAAAAGCTGTTGATAAACTCTTGAGATGAACGGCAGGAGGCGCAGTTGTAAGCGCTTCAGATGAACACCAGGAGGCGCTGTTGGACCAACAGTTTCATTCAGTGACAAAACAAGGTCAGATAACCTCCCTCAGCAGATTCAGGATATATTTTTGAAGTAGCACTTTGTTGTCATCTATGAATTACAGAAATGACACAGTTTTGTAACAGTTGTAGGTTCCATGCTATTATAATTAATATTTATTATGACTTTAATAGACCAAACTGATTAAATTCACAAACAAATGTATATTTTGAGAATATAGTGTATACAGTAATGACTCTTTCAGATGTTTATGTTTGTGCTTTTGGAAAATACTCTCTGTCTGTTTAGTATTATGCACCTTTTTTATTATTCCAAAGCGTTTTTTTTAAATATTTAAAAAAATCTTTCTGGAAATGTAATTGTTGCAAGTGCAAATGTTTCACACAGATAAAAGATTACTTTATTCTGACACAACTACTTAAGCCCTTCTTTTTGATATATACACTATATATAATTTTGTTTGCTCAGTATTTACAGTAATTGTTTGAGTCACTTCAGCAGCTTTACAGATTTATTCATTTCTATATTCTGAAGGTTTTGTCCACATATTTTATTCCTGGAAAGAGAACACCAGAATCCCCAAAAACCTTTAACTGGAATATCTCGACAGAATCAAACAGAAATTATGAATCTGCTTTATTCAATGTTCAGATTTATGTGCTGGAAATAAATGCAAATCAGTGCATATTTACTGTAATATTACACAGGCTACATCCATATTGTAGCCTAATGTTGGATCATGCTCCACGCTAATCAGTGACAATCAATCTTTTATCTTGAAACTTTCATGATTTACTGGAAGATTTGTGTCCATTTCCATATAACTAGGCATTACAGTAAGAGTGTGTGTGTGTGTGTGTGTGTGTGTGTGTGTGTGTGTGTGTGTGTGTGTGTGTGTGTGTGTGTGTGAGACAGAAATCTAAAGGCTTCTATTCATATTTCGAACACACTCATAGCAAAACTGGGCGCTTGTGTTATTAATTCATTACTTTCAGTGCATTCAAAGGGGTATTTTGTAAATAAATCCACATTTTAATGGATAAAGTATTTTAGATCAAGAACTACATACTTGCCTATCCATAAAGATAATGCTTTGGAAATAAAAAAAAGTCTAACAAATGAATATGATTATTAAGTTATGACAACATATGTTTTTACATTGCTTTAACTCATCAACATAAGTTAGTCGATTTCCAACTTTTTTATTACAGTTTTTTTTTACAATCGCCAGGACAATTTTTGCAATACTTTTAACAATTTTTTTAAACTCTTAATGCACCAACACACCTACAACACACAATGGGAAAAACAGTTAATTTCATGCTCAAAATCACACACTGTAAACTCCAACACTAATTTTCAAAAAACACTAATCCACTAACACAATATACACGGTGTGTCAGAACAGATAACACAATGTTCTAAACCTAACCTTACAGGCTAAAGTCAAGGTAAAAGGCTAATTATATTGTAAATTTAAACACAAATATATCCCATGTATTTTATTCCATTGTTACTGAGAAACAGCTGATTGTAATGCAAATTGACATTTCCCAGTTCCAGTATGTAAAGCAATGGTAAATTTGGTAGTAAAAATCCATAAGTTCAAGCATTTTAAATTTGTGTTATTTGTATGCATTTTGTGTTAAAGCAACAAGAAATGTGTAAATAGTATAGCTTACAGAGACGGATGTAGTGCTAACTATGTTAAGAGTTTTGGAAAATTGTTAAAAATATTGAAAAATCTGTCATAGCAATTGTAAAAACTGTAATTGTACATGATTCAACCCATTATTTATTTAAGTTGTTACTCAAATATCAAAGTTATATTAAATTAGAGAGTATTACATAACCAAACATCTTCGACGTGTCTTTTGAAATGTAAAATAATGCTCGTTATTATGTGAAATTAATCATGATGCAACTGTTAAATAAGATAATTGACGTCCATTTGGACAAAAAAGTGACACATCAAAATATCTTTTTTTGTTCCACAGGAGAAAGACAGCGACGATTAATCAATCAGCACAGAGTGATCCACCTTTTATATCGACACACCCAGAAAGAGTTCTGCTGCACGAACACACGCACACACGCACACACACGCACAAAAACAAACACTCCTCCACCCCTGCTCACGGCCAAACGTGCGGCTCTGAATCTTTCACCCATTCAGACCAACAAACACACACACACACACACACACACACACACACACACACACACACACACACACACACGCGCGAAAACGAGTGAAAGTGTCACTCAGATCCGCGGCTCGCCGCCAGGAGGCGCTGTCCTCCCGTCCATCTCACACACACACACACACACGCACGCGCGCGCGCGCACACATTCGCTGGACAAAGCTGGTGATTAAACTTGTCTTTAATTACAGTAATAGGAGTTAATTTACAGCAAACAATCCTGATAGCCTTCTGAAAAACTGTAATCGATCAAGAGCTCAATATGTATCCCTTAAACTTCTCATATATGGGTCAGACTGGGTTTTAATGTTTGCCTGTTTAATTAATATATCAAAACAACACAGTCGAAGTCTATCGAGCTGAAGAAACCTTCCCGTGTTCTTTGTCAAAACACTGGGAATGATTATTAAAAATTGCGTGTATTTTTATATTTTATATATCAGACAAGGACAATCTTTCATACAACCTTAAAGAGATCCGTCATCATGTCATCCTAAACCAGAACACATCCATATCTTCTTTATAACGAACGAAGAAGCCTCAGTTTCTCCTTCTTTAAAATAACCATGATAAGTCATGTTTCGAGGACACGACAGACTTCACACGTCAAAAGATAATGCGATGCATAATATAGGCTATACAATCAGTTTTTACGACATAATAACATAAAATAAAACAATAAGATAAAAATGTAATGGGGATAGGCTATAATAAGATCACGGATAACCTAAAAATTCGAATTCAACATTTCTAGAAGGAAGTTCTCTGATCGGAGTGTTAGATTATTCTCAAGTGTTTCTTACTGGATTGATTCCCAATGATAATAGTTTCACCTTAAATATTACAGGTGGAAATAAAGCATGACTATGGTCTGATCGCTGTCGGGTAAAGTGGAAAGAACATGAAACCCGCGCGTTCGCGTGTGTGTGTGCGTGTATGAACCGACATGTCCTTTGCTCTTTGACCGCTGGGTGGCGCTATCTCGGGTGTCTCTCAGCACGACTCAGACGTGTAATAAACACGATTCTGATAACAGAGGCGCCAGGTGAGCAATAGAAGGAGCAATTGCGATAGTTTACACGCTGTTTACCACTGCTCTTCAGCGCCAATGCCGTTACTTATTAACCTTCTTTATACAAATAAAGATACAGTCTTGATAAACTCTGACTCGAGGCTCCAGAGGGAGAATTTTACATTCTTTCAGGCTCACATCGATGTAATAAACACGCACGACGGCCTTATGAAGCTTCAAGTACAGGCAAGAGTTCAGACAGGCTCAGTTTTAACAAGAACATGCGAATTAATTATTTTATTATGAGAAGCACTTCATTGGCTAGTGTGTTTATTTAAATGCACTATGGGAGTTAATAAATCAATAACAGAAGCGGTCAGTTTTATTTGGCTAAAAACATGTTCATTCAAAATATTATAAAAATATATTAAGCTTTATTCTCGTGTTGAAGGATTTGTCAAATAAAGCACGTCGGAGTCCGAACACAATGAAAAACCTTTATTTCCTTTCGCTTTTCTGCACTTTTTTGGCAGTTTAGGCTCATAGGTCTCAAAAAGTCAATTCAAACACACACTTTGACTAAAGCATTCTCAGTTGATGTGAAAGAAAAGTGTCACTGCTTTCAAGCCACTGATGCATCGTGTTATCGCCTTTAATTCGCCTGAACCGAAGCTCTCAAACACACAACAGTTAATCTGAACGATGGCACATGTGTCTCCGCTGTGGTGTTACGGTGAAATCATCGACATGGACAAACTAGTTTACACATATGTCAACAATAAATTAAATTAAGCTCCCTCAAACAAACAAACAAACAAACAAACAAACAAACAAACAAAGATCCTCCGTTATATTTACAAGCAATATTCAAATGAAATAATTACATAAATATGTTATATATATATCGTTATTTACATTTGTATTTATTTTAATCATATGATCCATTTTTGATCCACATGATCCCTTTTCCCAGTTTATCTCGAAGCTGGATTTAATGAGCAGTACCGCGTCGGTTAATTAATAAGTGATCGGTGGAAAGATTGACACATTGGGACAGATTAAAACAACATAAATGTTTGAGTAGACTGCTTTCCTCAATTTACGAAAACAAAATAAATAAAACAATTATGCAAATAGGCTATGTATATAGGCTACTAGGTAAAGATGTTAAGGGTGTACTGCGGAATCTCCGTCATGTTCTTACAACAATTATTTAGATTTCCGAGAATTAGCGCTTGGAACAAAACAAACAACAGTCTTGATCAATTCTGGTCTTTGACATGCAATGCCTCCGGTAAATTTAAATTATGAGTATGTTTTCAAACACATCCGATAAATTAATATCATATTCAAATAAAGCAATTACCTATCAGAGTGCATATTAAATTAAATCACAGTCAACCTGACGTGTACACACACAGGGGAGCAGCAGCGGTACTCGCAGTCTCGTGCCGAACTGGTCGCTGATCAATACTTCTGGTATTAAACTTTTTAGGAGG
This sequence comes from Cyprinella venusta, assembly GCA_038021265.1. Lineage (NCBI taxonomy): Eukaryota > Metazoa > Chordata > Actinopteri > Cypriniformes > Leuciscidae > Cyprinella > Cyprinella venusta. Next base: position 380,666 of record CM075865.1, read on the forward strand.
GGGAAGAAAAAACCCGAAGGCTGAATCCGAAATCGCCCCATGACGAATGTGGTGTCCGAAACCATAGTCGACGACATTGTATTGTTAAAAGCGCTATCTAAATGAAGGTGACTTGACTTGACTATTGAGTGCACGTATTCAATCCCACAGTGCACTGCAATAACGAGCTTATGTCCGAGTTCACTTACTCGTTTCATTCAAGTGAGCAGTGTTAGTGGACTAGGGAATAGTGAATGTGGGTTTGGGGCGTGATTTCGGATTCAGCTAAAGTTACTGGTTTAATTTAATAAAATAACATGTCACGTGTTTATTTTCGTTTCACCAAAGTGCATTTAGAGTCTAAGCGTGATTCTCCGATGCAGGTCCGTGTTGTGAACGGGAACGGGTGGGTTTACGGAGAAACACTGCGAGCGCGGTCCGGTTTGGACTCGAGTCCGCTGACCAGCCGCTGGATGCTCTGTAACTCGGTGCTCGAGTCCCGATCTCCGCAGGGTTTGGGTGAACCGGGCGAGCGGCTGGTGACCTCAGAGTCCAGGCTCGAGTTCTTCGGGTCCACCGTACCGCTCGCCATGGCTGGCATGGCCGTCGTGAGGAGAGTGCTGTCCGGGACGCCCGCGAGAGAGTACGGGCTGTACCGTAAACGGGGCCGAACCGCGTTCAGGAACGGGTGCCGATGAACCGAGGAGGAGGACTGAGCAGCGGCCGCGGCGGCCATATATGTGTACGGGTACGGGAACAGACCTCCGAACGGGGACATCGCTAAACCCTAGAGAGAGAGAGAGAGAGAGAGAGAGAGAGAGAGAGAGAGAGAGAGAGAGAGAGAGAGAGAGAGAGAGAGAGAGAGAGAATCAGTAATGCGCTCACACACTCACTCACACACACACACACATACGCAAGCAAACACTCACTGAAAAACTCTCTAAATTATTAATTGAATTCCGAAATGGTGATTAATTCTTCTATTTACCTTTTTTATTTTATTTTCATTAATTAATTTATTTATGTGTTTATTTTATGTAAGTATACGTATGATGATGGGCAATGGGAAAACATTTAAAAAACTGTCATTCATATTTAAAACAATAAAGCATTAATAAAGAATGAATAACTGAATTGAGAGAGACAGGGAGAGAGAGAGCACGCTGTCCTCTCGTTTAGTGCAATATGCTGACTCATATAGGATCAATACGTCAATTTATAATATTTAAAATTACGTTTTTATCAACACCAGAGGTAAAAAAACTAAAATAAAATAAAAAAGTAGCTTTATGTGCGATATGTCTGACTAATCAGAGTTTAGACAAGAACGGGTATTGTTCAAAATTCACTTTAAAAATGTAGCCTAGACTGTTTTTAGAATCAACACGTGAATTTATACGTCAGTGCGAGGATAGCATGACGTTTTCAGAGGTCAAAAATGTGCAATTAAAAATTCACAGTTCAACAACTCTGATTAAAAGAAAACCAGAATATAGCCTCTACCCTTTTTATTATATCAAGCCTTTTTCTTTTCCTGTACCTATATAAATATATTATATTCTCTCTCTCTCTCTCTCTCTCTCTCTCTCTCTCTCTCTCTCTCTCTCTCTCTCTCTCTCTCTCACACACACACACACACACACACTAGTTAAAAAAGATATTATAGTAACAAGTGCTGACCTGCAATTGAAATGTTAAAGATCTATTCCTGATTAACCCACACAACTAGTTTTGCTGGTTTTAATTCTTGACAAAATATATTAAGTTGAATATGTCTGTATTAATGACTTGAATAAAATGAATTTAATAATTTTAATGTTATTACTATTTGAAGATTAATTATTTTCAGCATATATATATATATATATATATATATATATATATATATATATATATATATATATAATGCTGTAAAACCGCTATTCAAAAAAAGTGTAAACCGCTGTGTAAAGTGTAACCGATAAACCGCTCTTCAAAAAAAGTTAATCAAAGTTGTTCTATAAGACAAGAACAAATATTGTTCAAAATAACTTTAGATCCACTTCAATATAGTAGAAAACAGGAGTGATCATCTTTTTCTTTTTTATGAGCTAATCTCGAGCAACAGTTGTCAGTTGTTCTATATTTGCTGACAATTTATGGACTGTGCAACATAGACACTTAAACACTGCAATATATACCACGCCTCGTTTTTTTTCTCCAAAACTCCTAAATGCACCAACAAAAAGCGCTAAAATACTTCCTAAACATCCTGCCAGGGTTATGATCAGCACTGAAGCATCAGCCCGATCTCATAAAACTGCTTATCTAGCACAAATGGTATTTATCGTGCAATTTATACGCAGTTTTCGCGTGCAGCATTTTTATTGCGTGTAATGCACGCACTTCACACCACTAATCAAGGCCAAGGGGTTACAGTGCGTATCATATGCAAAAACACAAAAAGCGCTAACATATTTCATAACCATCCTGCCAGGGTTATGATCAGGACTGAAGCATGCATGTAAAATGCATGTGCACGTAAAAACTCTTTTTCTGCGTATAAGTTGCAAATGCGTACTATTGACACGCATTTCCATGCGATCACTATGCATGTCCTACCTGAGAGGCGAGCACGTGCTGCTGCAGGTGGAAGGGCATCGGGGGGCCCGTGGGTGAAGACATGCTCCCGGGCTCCATCGCACTGACCCCTCCCGAGGACACCGCGGCCAGTAGAGGGCCCATCCCCGCGGCCATGCCAGAGAACGCGCCTCCCATGCTGAACTGGCCCGGGTGTAAGAGGAAGGGATGGGTCATTGAACCACCCAAGTGATTGAAAAACTGCTGCCCAGCCAAACCCTGCGGAAATCCGAAACTGTGCAAGTGGTTTTGATTCAAGTGCGCGGCGCCATCTGTTTGGACAGTCAATGGCATGTAGTTTTCTTTGCTGGCTGTCCGGGACTCGTCGGCTTTGGCCTGTTCTCGGGCTGTCGGACTCTTGAGCTCGTCCCCCGACCGAGTGGTGCTCGAGATCAGCGTAACGGGACTCTCTTTCTCAGTCCTCTCACTTTCCCCAAACACACCTTTGCTTAAACTCGCATCGGGGTCCTTCGAGTCCTCGGTCGTGGTGGAGATTTTACTCGAGTCTGGCACGTCCTTCGCGTTCCCATCTTTGTCTTCGTCATCACTGTCTTCATCGCTGTCAAAAAAGTCTGCGAGAGAAAAAATCGGGAAGGGAATCTCAGTTATACAGACAGTCAGTGGCGACACGAAATGCAAGCGAAATAAGTAATAATTTAGAGTATTTTAAACGTATGAAATTCAACATAGCCTATATTAACTAAGTTCAAGCATGTGTTGGTGATTCGTTTGGAGATTCTACTTTGGGTCACAAGCAAACGCTTATATCGGAATAATCGCAACATTCGATTGCCATTTATTAGGACATTCCAAAGGAGAAAACGTGGGTTTAGACAAATCGTACAAATTTGCACGAGTGAGGTCGTACGATTTGTCCACCTTTTACTGTTTGTGAGTAGAGGTAGAGATTATTATACCCTTTAAGTTGTTCTGTCCGACCGTGGAGACCGCAGGAGAAGAGTCCTGACGGAAGCATTTGAAGGACGCCTGTTCTCCGGAGGAATCGTCGGACGTGCCGTTCTCCTTCTTCTGCTCCTCGTAGGAACGCATCGACTGCAGAGCCAGCTGTTTTCTGTAGACACGATATTGAGGGAAACATGTCAGTGCAAACAAACTAATAACTGCATTGGAGAAAATCATGTGCGTGAATTTTTAATTAGCAACCATTTCTTTCTTTTTTAAATAAAATGCTTTCATGCCAAACGCAAATTATAAGTGTCAGTGTTGTGGATTTCAGGATGTTCTGGAATGCTGTTATAGCTCGTGTCCTCCTACCTTTTTTCGCGTCTCCCATTTCCAGTGTCACGAAACCCTTTTGCAAAAGGATTGTGATCAATTTTCAGTTGTGTGATCTGAAATGCAATGACAGGTAATCGGTATAGCTTGAATAAAGACAACTTGCATGTCCTCCAGTTTCATCATCCTGAAAACATTTTGTTGCACGTATTTATAGCATATTGAAACATATTCAACAGATACTTTAAGTCTCTATGACTCATTGCTATCAGCTTTGATATTTCATAGTTTAATATGCTGGCCTTTTTAAGATACAAAATATTAAGCATGCAGCGACTTGTCTTAAACCTTTTAAGTTACTCTCACTGAGGTATCACTGGGATTTTTAGGGAAAAAAATGGTGCCATTTCAAGCTCATAAATATTGGAAACCTTTTTTATGTCTACAACCCCACAACATGAATTCAGTCCCTCCTCCTCGTCACCCCAGGAGCATTTCGTGTCGTAACATTTCCTGCAGTTTCCTGGCGTGTTAATATTTCAGCCGTTTTCCAACAAATAAACACACAATGTTTTTTTTTCTTCTTGCAGCACCTCCCACTATAGCCAGTCCCTCCACACACACACTGTATATTTTCTCCTCTTGCACTAACTTTCTGCATTTTTAAATAAAATAAAAAAAACTCATTCAGAAATGCATTTCCCACACACACACAGAGAGAGGGAGAGAGAGAGAGAGAGAGAGAGAGAGATGGAAAGAGAGAGAGAGAGAGAGAGAGAGAGAGAGAGAGAATTGGCAGCATGCACGAACAAACTTTTGAATAACTATAATTAAATGGAAGAAAAATTGAAGATGATGAGTAAAAAGTGAAAGACTGAGAAAGTGTGTGTGTGTGTGTGTGTGTGTGTGTGTGTGTGTGTTTCTGCATTTGCCAAAGGTTTTGCAATATGATGTAGGCCTCACAGTGATCCATCTAATAATCACAGAGAACAAATACACTGCATATAATAACTACGAGAACGTTTATAACAAAACACATGCACGGAGACATTTAGTGTAGAGTCCGATTCGACCCAGAAAGCTCGGATGACCCACCTTGTCGTTCTGGTAGGCTGTGACAGCGATGAAGTCCGTCTCGGGGAACACATATGTCCTGAACGTGCTGTACGGGAGCTTCAGGATATCGTTGGCTCTCACGATGTGAAATCTCGGCTGGTATTTGTGCATGGAGTTTAGTATCGTCTGGAATATAAATAAAGCCGATGTTGACTTCCAAATAACATTTTCACGACGGGTAAAGGAATCGTTTTTATGAGACACACTTTCTGCATGGGTTTTGCACACGTTGAAGCCCCCCTCCCCCTTCAATCAACGCGCTCGGATAGTAGGCTATTTAATGAAATTTCCCTGACAGTGCAAAGTCTTTAACAATACATCAACAAATAGCACTGCACACACGTATTTGAAACAACAATAATAATCGAAAAAGACGTAGCTAACTTACAAATCCATGCTTGTCGGAGATGTTATTCGTCAGTTTAAGTTTGTGGAAATTGACGACTTTAGACATCCATTGCTCTCCAGTGGCCGGACTGTCGGGGTGAATGTACATGCGTTTTGGCATTTCGGGGTCAGCTTTTCCTGCCACCATCCAGCGAGAGTTGTGGAACTTATACCTGCAGTCGTCCGCCGCAACGATATCCATCAACAGAATATATTTGGCCTTTTTGTCCAATCCCGAGCATCTCACTTTAAACGGAGGGAACATTCGCCTACAGAAAAGATAGTTGAGTTATATTTCTATAATTCAGATAAGCTTGTGCATGAGGCTAAATTCTGCACGAATCCTGGACTGGATTTACAGAAACAATCATTTCAGAAATCTGCGATGTTTTTGTGGTGTGTGTGTGTGTGTGTGTGTGTGTGTGTGTGTGTGTGTGTGTGTGTGTGTGTGTGTGTGTGTGTGTGTGTGTGTGTGTGTATGTTTATGTGTGTAAATTAGGCCATTATATTTAACCTGAATAACAATCGCAAAAACTAAGTTACAACCAAAACGTTCTATTTCGACACCATTGCATGGGCTATATTTTTATAATACAACAAGCTGTGAATTTCACTGTTCAAAATCAGCTTTTCGGGAGCACAGTTAGCATACGCACAAGACTATGAAAAATGCTGGATTGTTTTAATCCAATTTTGGCTCAAATATGGACAACCCCAAGCGTTTGGTTAAAAATGTAAAAAATGCATCCAAACGCCTGGGTTTGTCCATATTTGACCAAAAATGATTTTGACCCAGCTTTTATTTATTTTTTAGAGCGTGAGCAAAAAGATTAAACCAGCGATGAATATTTGATTCTAAAATAAATAAATAAATAAATAAATATGGTTTGTTTCAACCCATGTTTGGGTCAAATTTAGAAAAACCAAACCGCTGTGTTAAAAATGAAAATCAGTGGTTTGGTTTGTCCATATTTGATTTAGTGTTGTAACAGCCCAGCATTTTTTTTAAGTAAAATGATTTGACTAGCGATGCATTTTTGATTACTCTCTAAAAAGATAATGGCTAATACTGGGTTGTTTTAATATGGACAAACCCAACCGTTGGGTTAAAAATGTAATTAAAGAATGAAACCAATGATCCATATTTGATCCAAACATGGGTTGAAACAAACCAGCATTTTAGGCCTATTCATGTTGGGTTGGGTTTTAGAAACATATGCATCTCCCCAAACAGAAATAAAAGAAACGATAAAAAGCCCATCCCGTGTCCCATAATTGCTTGTCTGAAGAAACCCATGAGTCACTCTAATCAATAAAACAATTATATCTGATATGGTCTATGATCCCGGTTTCTAGCTATAGGCTGTTCGGCTTGATTGAATTGAAAGCACGGCTCGCTTATTGAATTATTCCAAGTTTACCTTCCAGATTTCGTGATGACCATTTCTGTGCCACGCTTGTGAAACAGATCCCAGAGCTCCTTGGCTTCCAGGTGCACTTTCGGGTCGTCGTCCACCTCCTCCTCGGGCTCGAGTGTCTTCAGAGGCCGGAGATGCGAGGCCTGGTGTCCCAGAGAGGAGAAGTGGAGGCCGGTCTCTGCGGTCATCAGCTGCTCCATGATCGGCTTGCCCAGCGCCAGCGAGCCCGAGGGTGGCAGTGCCAGGGCCGGGAAGAAGGGCGGCTGGTGACCCAGCATCGCGCTCATGGCAAACTCCGGACTCCGGTGAGGTAAAAACGGGTGATATGCCATACTGGATCCTTGAATAACTGGATCTCTCATCGGAAAGCTCATCCAAGTCCAGATTGCAGAGGTGACGCGGTGTTCCTTAAAAACGAGAAATCAGAAACGAGTCAGCGCTGGAGAAGTGCTTCACTCGGTGCGCGAGACTCTGGATTGTCTCACCAGCTCGATTCCATAACAAAAAAAGTGTGTAAAAGAGAAAGTGAGAAACAGCTATCCATTAATCTGCCGCTTGTCTGAGAAATCGAGAAGAAGAAAAAAAAACCGAAAGATTAAATGAATTAAAGACGCGGTGTGTGTCGGGTTCCTTCGGCTTTCGTTAAAACAGACATTCCTGTGATATTAATAATGAGATCGTCCCGAGTCCTGCCAAAGAGATGTGTTGAAATATTTCGTTGCCTCGGAATAATTCCTCTGTCTTTACTTGTTGGGATACACCTTCACACGCGCGCACACACTCGTCCTCTCGCGCGCGCACACACACATCTCACACACGATCCGCGGAGAACGGGGTCCAGCACGGAGATGTTCCCAGCGCGTCTGAACTCCATGGGCTTCGGTGTGTGTGGATGTGTTGCGTGTTTCGAGCTCCAGCTCTCTGTTGATTGGCTCTTTCACGCTTTCGGACCAATTGTGTCGCTCCGTAGGCGTGGTTTTAACAGGTCGGGTGGAGGGGAAAGACTTCAGACTTATAAAAAGGTGTTTGAGAACTCTATTGCTGCCGCGAAACAGCGCTGTTGTGTGAAGATGTCAACATCATTAGGACTCGCATCTGTCGGGCTGTGGGACCCGGAGAACAACATGAACTTCAGGACCCGTGCGCACAGCGTCACTGTTGGCCTCGTTTCGCGCACACAACATCAGGTCTCGCTCCGCACGGGCGCTATTACACCTGGAGAAGACAGCGCGTCAAAATCATTACTGAGCATATCATTAATCCGGAGATATTAATGCAGTTCATCAGAGTTTAATGTTATGCGGGGAATCACATTTGTTTCAACAAAGCGCTGTGCCACGAATAGGCTAATCGTGTCCGAACGGATAAATCATGCTTTCATTTTTTAATTATTAGCCTATTATTTGAACACTTTCAGAGCTTCTGACTGTTACATTAAATTGGATGTCAGAACGAAGACAAACTAAACATGGTGTACAAGAAATTATTAGATAGACAGAAAAGGAGATACAAACATATTTATAACAGACATCAAATTCGCATTCGATCACACATTTAATTTAATCTGCTAAAGTTTATTTTATAATAATACAGGCCTATCGATCGCCTTATCACTTTACATTCAGGAACCATTTTTATTCATCTCTCCCTCCCTCACACACACACACACACACACACACACACACACACGCACACACACACACACACACACACACACACACACACACACACACACACACACACACACACACACACACACACACACACACTTCTCTCTCAATTTCAAGACTGCAAGACTACTCGCGAATATATAAATATCCCCCTGATGTGAGTTTCACTGTGTTGTTCAAGACATAAAGAACATATCGAATATCTAAAGAGTGTGATTTTTAAATCACTGACAAACACCCTTGAATTTATTAAAGTATAAATAGCTATGTGTTTTCTTTTTTTTTGGGGGGGGGGGGGGGGGTAGATAAAAAAATCAGTGTGTAATGAGAACAGAGCTGTTGTTTTCACTGATTATCAGTGTTGCTCAATTGAGTGTGTGTGTAAATGCCTCAGACATGTTGATAAGCGACGCATCTGTCCTGTCCGGCGCCGGACACAAACAGGATTAATTCACACGTAAACAACAGAGTCTCGGTCAGCCGAACAGCGGCCGCAGGGACCCGGTGATCGGTCAGCAGAGCGAGTTTATCACCCTTCATCAAGTGGACAAACACTGTCACTGTCATCTCTGACATCTGTCCTGCGAAGCTTTGCTTTGGGTCTAATAAACAACGACTCAATAATGAGTCTGTTTTTTTAGCTATAGGCAAAGATAATGAAATTAAATGTTTGGTCGCTATGCGTCCGTGCATTTTACTATATTGTGTGTATAGTGTACAATAGTGCTAACTGATGTCGGGTTGCTTGATGAAAATAACACTGATTTCACATAAACTCCTTAGGCTATTTAAAGTAATCAGCATGACTGGGATTTTGAAATATTATACGCGCATTCTGTGTGACGTTAGTTGTCAATTTGATCCTATCAAAAAGTATTTTTATTTATTTATTAATAGTTATTGATTGACTCTAGAAATTGCAATCTTTCCAAAACATGCCGAAAATAAAACGCTCTACATTCACGAATGTGTTCATCGCTGACTTCTTGATCTGCCGATTTCAATGTTTTTGCACGAGTTAATTCATTTTTTAAATAATCATCTCTAATTAAATTCCTTTTTAAGGTGTTAGTGACAAGGACTCAATGTTATAGTGGTATCTCTCTGCCTTCTGTAATCAAATTCTCCAGATCGGCCTTATTTAAAGCTTTACGGGATCAAAAAACCCGCAAGATTGAGTTTAGTCCCGCCAGTCTTTTATGAACGTGAACCCAACATGTGCAGATATTTTAGCATTGTTGATCAGTCAGTTCTCAAATATCTGCCTAAATCGAGCAAAGAAGAGTCACTGAGGTCTCAGAGATCCCGGATCAGCAGCAGAAGCAGAGCATTCTCACACTCTAAAAAATGCTGGGTCGTTTTAACCCAATTTTGGGTCAAATATGGACAAACCTAGAACTTGTGTTTCATTTTTAAATTACATTTTTAACCCAATGTTTGAATTCGTCCCTATTTGACCCAAAATTGGGTTAAAAAACAACCCAACATTTTTGAAGTGGTCACACACATCACACTGGCTGCTTAATCTGTGAGGAATGAACACACACACACACACACACACACACACACACACACACACACACACACACACACACACACACACACACACACACACACACACACACACACACACACACACACATCCTTTGCATTCTTCTGAGGTATTCAGCAGTTCCCAGTGACAGAGCGGTTATCCCGTTGGCACACCACAGTCTCTGCTTAGTTTTAACCCAAATGTGGGTCAAATATGAACCTAGGTTAAACATTTTAATCTAACATCTGGGTTAGTCTATATTTTACCCATATTTGTGTTAAAACAACCCTATGGTTTTAGAGTGTGTGCAGTGCAACATCATATTTACATTTATGAAGAGAATCTTTCAGTCTTGCTGATCTTGAAGTCTGAGACCTTCCTCCACACACAGAGAGACTGCACACACACACACACACACACACACAGAGAGAGAGAGAGAGAGAGACAGCCGTATCATGTCATGTGGTGCTTTATAACAAGTTTACACTTGTTTTGGCAAATTATTACACAGCAAATAACAAGTTTTTAGGTAAAATAAATCATGTAGGTCATCGATTAGTTCCTCTAAGTGGCAACAAATGAAAACTTTGCACCATTTTAACTAATTGATTTAAATGATTGTTATTTTAGAATGTATAATGTAGCTCCAATAGCCTCTCAAAAATATGAATTCACAAAAAGTTAACATATGTAGGCCTCAGAGATGAGCCGAGGTGTTGGGGTTAGGATTCGGATCTGGCCCGGGTCGCACCGAGGTCTGCCGGGCCGCACACACGTGGAGCTGCGGAGGGATCAGGATTTACTGCAGGGAAACTCTTGTAAATTCACTGCAAGGCTGGCGAGATTGAATTTCTTTCCAGCATTAGCAGATTTCTGTTTAATGAACCCTGCTGAAATGTTGTGGTGAGGATCTTTTCCTTTAGAGCATTTCATTTTATGAACGTGTACCCAACATTTGCTCAATTTGTGCAGATATTTAAGAATGTAATTTATAATATTTCAGTAATTGCGTCTATATGCACAATTCTTCACAACATTATAAAAGAAAGAGACACATGCTGGTCTGTGTTTTATGATCTGCATAATCTCTGCATTTGCTGGAATATAAATCAAACTCTCCCATGCATGTCAGCAACTGGTTCAAGAAAACTACATTATGGATAAACCAAATATGAATTTCAAGAGAAGGCTATACATTCTACACACTGAATGGTGAAGTAAATGTTCTTTTGTGGGGTTTTGTCTCTGACACATTGCAATTATTGCACTGATTAAAGCATCTAATCTTGGTGTATTCGTGCTTCATGTGGCTGTAATAACCATATTCATAATCACTGTGTGTTGTTTTGTACGGTCTTGGTCAGATTAGTTAGTTTCCACAGAGGGTCTCCAGTATAACATCCGTCTATATCACTGAAAACACCAATAAATCTGATGCAGTCACACAGGAATCCACCAATGACTGTCCACACCATTAAATTAATCTACATTTCAATATTTGTGACTTTTATTCCTTTTACAAAAGAACAATACAGTCCCTCTTAATGTATAGCTAAAACGGCACGTGATTCTTCTTTCGCGGTAATTGATTCTGTAATAAAGTCTTAAGTATTTAAAGAAAGTTTCTTGAAGTTTCTCATTTTAATTGATAACGTGAGAACTTTGTTTGTAGGTGTGGGAAACCCTATGTCCAGATGATCGTGTTGGGAAAGCAGTTTTATCAATCGCTCGGGGTTTTGAAGGGTTTCTGTAACCGGTTGAAGCGAAATGACTTCTTCAAAACAAAAGGAAGTCGATTGCGGTTTTGAGCTTTCATCTATTAACGTTCCCACAGATGTTTTGCATGAAGAGGGGGGGGTGTTTCAGAGTCCGGGAGAGCTGATTGGAGCAGAAAGCGGCAAATAAGATGGAAGTGAACTAAAGAAATAACTTCACTCGTATAAACGTGTAATATAAACAGGCGAGCTGAAGACTTTTCGCTTTCACTGACACGCTTAAGGGGGAGACGGGGTGTTTTTAATTTCTTCAGCTACTGTAAATACAGACACACACACACACACACACTGTAAAGTTTTTTCATGGCGGCATCTAAGCCAAACAAAGGTCAATTCTATTGTTCAGAAATTTAATTTAGCCTGCATTGAAATTGTTTTATTAAATATTGGCTACACCCACAAGAGCCTCTTTACGAGAGATGACAAAATCAGAGGTGTTGGTATAGGCTTCAAAACAAGCAAATTGTCAAAAACAGGCACATGGAATCTCCTAGCCCTTTTTTGAAAATTGGAGACATTCGTTTACGATCTCATTCATTTTATTTTATTTTTTTTGTATCTGATCACTTCGTTTGAAATCCTACAGCTAATTCGTAAAATCCATGCAGGTGATAAGGATAATTTTAGGAGATCTGGAGATTTATTCTGCATTGAGATCTGCCAGCAACTGGAGCAAATTTTAACGCGACAATTTAATAAAATTGTGATGATAAAGAGATTGGGAAGCGATAATTTACCAAACTCCCTGGCAAAGGTCTTTTTGAGAAAAACAATATTTAGTTTTCTTGTGAAATCACTATCACTATTAATAACATAGTTTCAATAATTGAATCAGATGCTTGCTTTAAACAACAGCATCAGGCCTTTGCACACGGCAAAGTTCAAATACGTTTTAACCGTGTTATTCCTCCGCGCGGTCTGTGACATCAAACTCGTGTCTGTCTCTTATAACAAACAGTGGAAGCACGGAGAAAGATAAGAACGACAGTTTTACATCCCATATTACAATGATTTTTTGGGAAACTTGCGTAGACTAAATGAATGACTTAGTTCTGTTTAGTGCTGCCCAGCTCAGAGTAATTTATGGACCTTTCATCACCTGCATACATGCGGGTTTATGACACGTCATAATTGTGTTTGACTCTCAAATCAAAACAGACAAATTCATACTTTCTCTGATTTCACCCTATTCAAACACCCAGAGCACCATTCAGCAAACCAATTAAAATCCGATTAGGAAACATTTTGCTCGTCAGGCCGAGGCAGCGACGAGCCCGTGACCTCTCGGCACCGGGTCATGAACTAATCAGATCCATGGCCCACAAAAGAGGCTTCACAAATGTCCTCGGAGACCGACTGTGGCCTGTGCACCTTTGACATACATAGAACATTACTTGTTCGCTGTATTAACGAGGAAGGTGGGATATTCCAGTTAATTAGTCGCGATCGGATAAGGGTGAACATTATATGGTTCGTCCGGTTGCTGGGGATCATCTTTTGTGTGTGTTAAATGAGAAGTGAGTATCGCTGTGCCTGTGTACAGTGTGCTTCTGTGAACTGGCGACAGCTCGAGTCCATGATGGGAAAAACGCAAATCACAGGACCTCATTATCTCATTTTTATCGCCATCTTTTGGGAGCAAGCCTTAATCAAACGTGGCACCAAACTCTCTCTCTCTCTCTCTCTCTCTCTCTCTCTCTCTCTCTCTCTCTCTCTCTCTCTCTCTCTCTCTCTCTCTCACACACACACGAAACCCAGGCTAAGCAAACAGAGCACAGAAATCAGTAAACGAGGGATGTGTCTGCGGCATATTCTGTTTAGAGTCCATAAAGATGAACGAGACGCAGTTAACAGCGTGATTGTGTAATCCAGTATAACTTCTGAAATACTTTAGGGTGTCGCTAACGGTTTGCTGTAGCCTAGGCTATAGTCGTAAACTCCCAGTTGGTGTTAAAACTGCTTCTCTAAAAACAAACCAGATGACGTATTGTTTTATCTTTATTTAATGTTGTCGCCCGCCTTCAGAAATGAAGATTCTAATCTAATAATTCATAAATAATACAATACACGGACACTCTTAAATAGTGAACACATTTAGGCTGTTAACCGGCTAATCCAATACAGCAGCCTATTCACCTCCAACTTCTGATTTTATTACACCGTCTCGACAGCAGTCTGGATATTGCATCAGCAAACAAGCAACACATTTTAATGATCCATTTCAGATCCCTACCCTGCAGATATGACTCCCGCAATCAAAAAGCAAAGATTGTCAGAGAGATTTACACCTGTCTGGTTGCCCGTCAGCCCATAGATTAGACTACTGGAGCCAGGTTGTCTGGAACCCGTGAGCTACTTCACCCTAAATCCGGATTAAACACGATAAAATAATCAGCAAAACGCCGCTTTCGCATGCACGATAAAAGCGAACCTCGGCGAACGCAAAACCAACAACTGAAGTAAAGCGGAATTAAAAAGCGCCAACATTGTTCCATATACTTGCCGGTCCCGCGCGTCTGTGCTCTCGGAGGAAAGTGTTTTATGTCATGAGATTATAGACTGCAGTCCGATGCGGGTCACTGGACCCAAGACACTCCCGGTTACTGAGAGTCATTTCTCAACAAGCCTTTTAAGTTGGCCAGCGAAGGCGTATTATGACAGACTTCCCTCTGTTCCTCAAGGAAACATCTATGACTGCGGAAAACAATAAGTGCATTAGAAGATACTAATCTGATCCAGCATGAATACGGAATATCTTTCATAATGTTGATTATATTGCGGTCTTTATTTCAATCTTTGTTTTTTTATTATTATATGGGAATGATGCCAGATAAAAACGATGACAATTTGCAGAGAATTTGAGAAACGATTATTATCTAAACTTTGTGCATTCTGCAAACTATAATGTTAATATTCTCGTTTTATGGATCTATATCGTGTGTTTTTTTTAATCAATGAAAAAGTATTTTTTTAATCAATGAAAAAGTAGGTTTAAAAATCAAATTTTTAACGGTGTTGAAATAAGAAATATATATTTGTTTTACGTGAAATTTACATTAATCGTCGGTTCAAACCTGAAATCATCCAGTGAAGCGTAAACAATTAATTAGCATGATTAAAACGGACTGTGTGATTTACGCGGCTCACGTGCCGTGCACTTTAAATATTTATGCATATTTATAAGACAGTTCGAAAAATTAGAACAAAAAAACAGCAAATATATTGAAGCTATGATTTAATAAATTGCACAATAAATCTATCTATAGCTAGTGCTATTTTTTGTTTTCACTTTAACATTGTTTGATGTATTTACTCCCCATTTTAGATTTAATTGCTGATAATTCTGCACTATTTCCTTTGCGTGGACATTTAAATTTTAGGTCTCATAAGCTTTAATATTTTTGTGGAAAAAAAAAAATAGGCATCATCCATGGGGAATTATGTAAAATCCCACAGTATACTAGTCCAACCTCTGATTGTTAATATTATTATCTTTAAAGCGAGTGTCAGCCGAAGTGACGCCGTGAAATGCTGAAAATAAGCCGCTTCTCAATCAGGAATATCAACAGGTTGTTTCGGGTATTAAACAGGTTTTGTGCGTTTGTCATGTGAAGGTCAGTTTTGTCTTATTGTCTCGGCCTGCATTAAACAGATTCTGCAGTGACCGATGACGGATTCAGGCCAACAAGATTTTAGTATATTCGCATCAATAAAAAAGAAGAACAAAATCGTTCATTCATTCATTAATTCATCATGCAACTTCGAGGTTTTGCGAAATCCTTAAACAATCTATAGGTTCCTGTCAATGATTTAAATTACTTGATAATGTTTTTGTCGTTTAATTTCAATTCTGCAAATAGTGCTGTTCCTTTACATATAGAAATACATAACCTAAATAAGTTAATATAGCTAACTGAATGCACTACAATAATATAGCTAAGTCACTACATGCAAATCCTAAATAGGCCTATATGTTAATTTCTTCAGTAAATTGGGTCAATATATCAATATGTGGATGAAATATGGCTATAGATATACAATCAAACATCCCACGCCCTTTATCACATCCATCCTCCATACACTCTTCAGCCTTATTAACTCTTTGCATCCTCATAACCATAACAGCGTAGCAACCACATCTCGGTGTGTTCTGCTGTCTCGAAGACTCCAGGCTACATAAACCACATGCCTGGTGTGACCAGAAACACGATCCAGACATCATTCTTGAAACTTGTCCCTTTGGGTGAAAGGAGGGGTGTGAGTTATGGACATGTAGCTTTTCCATTTCAATAGCCCATCTGGGTTTCTACTGTAAGACTTGCTGCATGAAATATTCAGGGTTCAGTGAAAACTGATCTGATGCTCGAGAGTGAGTCTTCTTTCCCGTCTTCAGCTCTCGACCCCTGAGACTGGGAACCAGTCGCACCGAGATATTGGTGTCAGTGTGTCCAGATTGTGCATTGCAGCACAAATATATATATACGTGATATTTCATTTGTGTGCCAATCACACTTTAAAGTCGCCATGAAATCAAAATGGATCTTGTTTTTATGGAATACTGCATATTTATAATCTTGAATCAGGATAAGATCCTCTTGCAGCATCTCTGATGACGAGGGCGGAGCTATAACCTGTCACTCACATGAGATCAGCCAATAGCAAACCACAACCATCTAACCAGCCAATCAATTCACCACACACACAATCAAGCCCCGCCCACATTTGTTCTCGTCCCAGAAGCGTTCCCCTCGGATAAACGACACAATAGAGGAGAAAACAGTGCAAATTCCCTTTAATGCCGACTAGAAACATCAATAGCAAAGAACAGTCGAATTCTCATGGCATCTTGTCAGCTGTGCTTTGGAAGCCTTTGACATGTTTACACTCTTTTTAGAATCCAGTTCTGGCATGCCCACACACACACACACACACACACTCACACACCGAAAACAATCCACATGCTATTGTCCCTCCACCTACCGACAGTGCAAACCTGTTTTGTTCTCGGTGAAATGTCAGTAGTCTCCGCGTCACCTCGGGAGTTCGAGAGGCTTTTACCGAAAAGCAAAACAATCTGAGGAAACTGGGAACAATCAGAGACAGGCTCCAGCGAGCCGCCATAAAACTGCGAATGCTCCTGACCTGATGAAAGATCAATGAGCTGCCACTACACCCGCCAGTCAGCAGGAACACACACCAATAAAACACACACGAGGCCTCCTGCTTTCCATGAAATGAGGATTGTATGAGATTGGAGTGTTTGCAGCATGCATGTAAAACCCTCCTCCGACTGTACTTCAGATAAATGTCCAGAAGTTATTCAGACACATTCAACATTGGTTAAATTGAACTCCACAATTAGATAATACCAGTTTAGCTCAACCAGTGACCAAGCAATGCGAATGTTGTTTAGTGTGTGTGTGTGTAATTACAGAAAACACACTTCAGGAAAACATCATCAGCTCAAAGTGGAGGAGTCACTGAGTCCTGAATGATTATTAATGTCACTGAATGAAGAATATTTGGGTATAATACGTCACACTTTACTTTATTTTGCTCTCCTCACGTACATAAATGAACTATAGTGTCCGACACACACTAGTGGAAATATCAAAATGATATCTGGTGTCACACACATGGCTTTACAGGAACAGTCTTGGAGGGAAGGGCTGAATGGGGTTTTCTCCAGCACACACACACACACACACACACACACACACACACACACACACACACACGCCTTGGCCTGCTGGAGGGAATGCAGCGACAGGCCAAATCTTGCCAAACTCAACCGAACCCAACGCTTGCTGTAAAATGCTGCACAACTGTTTGGGAGATTAGTGGATTAATGAGGCCTGTGTATCTGCCTGAGCGGTTAATAAAGGACACTGGACAACAGTTTCAGAAGAGCTGATCTGACACGGCAAGGAATCACACATTCAGAAATATTGAATGCTTTGGACTTTTTAAAGAAAACTTACTGACGTGAAAAAAGTAAAAAATTGAACTTGTCCAGTGTGTGTGTTTGTGCGTGCAGTACCGTACGCCTCCACTAGAGTAAAAGTGTGTGTGAGTGCAGTACCGTACGCCTCCACTAGAGGAAAGTGTGTGTGAGTGCAGTACCGGACGCCTCCACTAGAGTAAAAGTGTGTGTGAGTGCAGTACCGTACGCCTCCACTAGAGAAAAGTGTGTGTGAGTGTGCAGTACCGTACGCCTCCACTAGAGTAAAAGAGTGTGTGTGCGTAGTACCGGACGCCTCCACTAGATAAAAGTGTGTGTGAGTGCAGTACCGTACGCCTCCACTAGAGTAAAAGAGTGTGTGAGTGCAGTACCGTACGCCTCCACTAGAGGACAGAGTGTGTGAGTGCAGTACCGTACGCCTCCACTAGAGGAAAGTGTGTGTGAGTGCAGTACCGTACGCCTCCACTAGAGTAAAAGAGTGTGTGAGTGCAGTACCGTACGCCTCCACTAGAGGACAGAGTGTGTGAGTGCAGTACCGTACGCCTCCACTAGAGGACAGAGTGTGTGAGTGCAGTACCGGACGCCTCCACTAGAGAAAAGTGTGTGTGAGTGCAGTACCGTACGCCTCCACTAGAGAAAAGTGTGTGTGAGTGCAGTACCGGACGCCTCCACTAGAGAAAAGTGTGTGTGAGTGCAGTACCGGACACCTCCACTAGAGAAAAGTGTGTGTGAGTGCAGTACCGGACGCCTCCACTAGAGAAAAGTGTGTGTGAGTGCAGTACCGTACGCCTCCACTAGAGAAAAGTGTGTGTGAGTGCAGTACCGGACGCCTCCACTAGAGAAAAGTGTGTGTGAGTGCAGTACCGGACGCCTCCACTAGAGAAAAGTGTGTGTGAGTGCAGTACCGGACGCCTCCACTAGAGAAAAGTGTGTGTGAGTGCAGTACCGGACGCCTCCACTAGAGAAAAGTGTGTGTGAGTGCAGTACCGGACACCTCCACTAGAGAAAAGTGTGTGTGAGTGCAGTACCGGACGCCTCCACTAGAGAAAAGTGTGTGTGAGTGCAGTACCGGACGCCTCCACTAGAGAAAAGTGTGTGTGAGTGCAGTACCGGACGCCTCCACTAGAGAAAAGTGTGTGTGAGTGCAGTACCGGACGCCTCCACTAGAGAAAAGTGTGTGTGAGTGCAGTACCGGACACCTCCACTAGAGAAAAGAGTGTGTGGGTGCAGTACCGGACGCCTCCACTAGAGAAAAGTGTGTGTGAGTGCAGTACCGTACGCCTCCACTAGAGAAAAGTGTGTGTGAGTGCAGTACCGGACGCCTCCACTAGAGGAAACTGAGCTCATTCTTGACCATAAAGATCACTTGGTGTGATTATTTTTATAGGAGCCTATTTTTGTGTGCCGAAAACTTTACTTTAAAACTTTTACTAAAACCCCTTTAGCGATTTTTGTTATGCGATAAAGAATGTTTACGATCAGTTTAATTCATAATATGTAATAGAAATGTATTAAAATAAAATGTATTAATTCAAACCACTTCCCTGTAACTCCTGTAATGTTCTACACATGAAGCATCTTTAAGGTTCCCCACTGAACGCTTTCTTCTAACGTGTCTTTACGCGCTGTACGCGACTCTTCCAGTAATGTTTTGGACATGTGCATTCTACAGTTTGCGGTGCCTAAGCTGTTAATAGTCTGTAAAGGACACTGGAGAACAGTGAGGAACATTCAGGATCCACTGACAGACATTCCCGAGTAACTGATCTGAAATATTCCCGTTCTACAGTCGCACTGAGACACAACAGAGTCACACAGCACATTCTCCCGTGCTTCGCAACAGGCTCTCCGTGTAATATGTCAGGGGGAAACAGATCGTGTCAGGTGGAGACGAGGTTCAGAAGTTCATGCTCGTTTAAACTGAAGCATTCCTTTTAAAGTCTTTACATTTCTATTTAATTCCAGCTTCCCCTCATGCGTGCAGATCAACCAATCAGACCCACTTCTTCTGAGGCATGTGACTCTCTCTCTCTCTCTCTCTCTCTCTCTCTCTCTCAGGGAAAAAACGCTGATCTTCAGAATAATGACAGTCATTTAATTGAACTGAACTTTGAACAGTTTTGATTTTAAAACAGAATGATTTAAAACTATTCAATCAGTACTTGAAACGTTACATTCATTCTTAGAAGAAAAGGTTCTGTGTGGAACTTTAATTGAAGTCTCGGTCTATTTGAGGAGGACAATTAGAGAATGAATACATCACCATATATCTCTTAAACTGTTCTTCTTCTTCTGTTGAGCAGTGGCCAGAGTGCATTATTAATGTGCAACGAAAGTATCAGTCACAAACACTTGCCTTGCATCTGCCATATGATTGCATAATTTGCCTATAATCCTGTGTTTTTGACATAGTTTCAGTAGAGGTCTGGTGAACCTTGAAGTTCCTGATCACTTCAGCGTTTTATCTCCGTCAGAAAGTAAAGTAAAGTAAAGTAAAGTAAAGTAAAGTAAAGTAAAGTAAAGACTGCTCTTGAATCGCTCCACTGTTGGAGGTGGCGACGGCGTCATGATATCACGTCCAGATGTGACTCAGTCAATGTTATATGTCATATATTATCGGGCAGCATATGGTCTCCATCAGATTCAAATATGAATGTCCAGCTTCATTAATGCACAGACACAGACGGGCCGTCTCTGGACAGAAGCAGACATCTGGCGTTCGGGTTCTCCAGAGCTGATGTTCCGTGTTGTAGACGGACAAGCCAAATGGCTTCAAAGAAATGGTTTATTTAGCTTAAAATAATTCAGGAAAGATTCCCTTTATCACAAAGTTCACCTGTAGACCAAGGCCACGGGGGTCATTTGAAGGCCTGATGCTTTCAATGCAACAGATTGGAAACAGTGTGCAGCCCTTATACAAATAAAAGAAAAATAACTGTGTGATGTGGCCTGTGCTTTTAGACGTTCCCATCAAGAAAAGGTTAACGGTTCATTTTAAATAAAATATAAAATAATAAAATACTCTTTACTGTATCTTCACATAGAAAACCCTTATATTAAATAGTAAAATTATGTCCAAATTTTTATTGTATTTTGTGAATAAATAAATTCAACGTTGGTGAGCAGTAGAGTCTCTTTCAGAGACATTCCCACTGTAAAAAAATTAAAGATTTGTTATCACAACATTTTTTCTTTTGTCAAATTAACTTTAATAATTTATTTAGATCAGATAACTTATTATTTTGAGTTTCTGACGATTAAATTAATCTCCTTCATTGTATTAACTCACTTTTTCCAGTTCAATCAACTTAACATTTTAAGGTATCCAGGTCACTTCATTTTAAGTAAAACCAACAATATTTTTTTACAGTCTGATCCACAATAATTTAGTTTAATTTATTTTTTAATTGCTTCCTAAATGCTTGAAGTACATATATCTAACACTAAACCACACATTCCAGATATTAGCAGCAATGCTATTTTTTACTTTTCATTCGGTTTATTTTAAAAGGTTTGTTTGGCGGCCGAAAGCAATAGCTCTAAGAGTCCCGTGATGTCCTGATTCAGCAGACGGAGGACTAACCAGATAAATGTGTCAACAACACAGAAGAAATGTGCCTGTCTTCAGTAAATCAGCGGAACGGCATCTCGACAATACACTAAAGCCCAGTGGACGCGGTGTGCACTGCGTGACCAGCTAGTTCTGCTCCTCGGACTTTAAGGGTTATTGAGCAAATGATCAATTTGTCAAGTCTTAAGCAGAGAGCCGTGGAGCCGAGGCTCTTTATAATGATTGGATTTGTTGTGATTGGAGCTCTTAAATGATCAGAGCTCGAGCGAGTGTGTGTGTGTGTGTACGTTCCTCCACGGTGAATAAACCACTTTAAATATTCACAGTTGACATGCTTTTAATAGCTGGATGTAATAAGGCGAATCTCTGAAAGCTGTTCTTGGCGGATCACCAGGACTGACACGCTCAGATCTGAGTCAGGACGAGGAGCACCTGAGAAATCAAAAGATGGGATTTATAGCAGATTTACGGGATTTCCAATGTATAAAGGATTTTGGTGTCTTTGTTTGTTTGTTCTGTTACACTTTTATTGTTACAGTGTTGCATTAATTAATAATAATCCACTACTTGTACTTACTAAATGCTTAGGATTAGGATTAAAGTTTGGTAAAGGGTTAGTTGCATGCAATTTTGCATAATTTACACTTATTATGTGGACTCTGTAAAATAGTAAAAAGTGTTCCCGTTTTTTATAATATTATGGTTCAATAGTGTTTATTCCTGTTTATTTCAGATTCGGTCGTTATTTTAGCACATCAATTGAATGAAAATGAGTTGTTTTACTCAAATAAGTTTGGTTACACTTTACTTTAAGTCTTTATATACAGTACAACGCACCTTATAATACATCTAACACAGTACTTATCAATTCATTGTTGCACCTAGAAAGCATAATGCTTTAAAACAAGGAATCTGCACATATCGTAATGCATTTTAACCGGTGTTTGAATCAATCCATATGATATAACGCTCAGGTGACTTGATTTAATATTGCATATCAAAAATGTTTGGTTTTGGTTATCTAGAATAACCCTGCTGTGCTCAGCCCAAAAAAGCAACAACTGAACAAAATGAGTGGCTTTAATTCTCATTCAAAAGATTGTCTGGAAACCCCTGTGATTAAAAGCATTTTGAATGCGTGTGATTCGCAGCGAGTGTCGTGTGTCGCGTCGCCCGCTAACCGTGTTTGTCATGTTATCACGTTAGCCCGTGGAAGCGACGGGACACGGACACACACTCGGACCGTTCACTTCCTAAAGACATCTGTTCATTAATTCACTTTCTGCCCACTTCAGCAGGCTCTGACCTTTCAACGGATGCCAAGCCGCTGAGTAAAAGAACACGCTCCCGCGGCGGCTAATGGAGTTACTGTAATGCAGCAGTGAAACTGAATTGGGACCAAGATGGCCACCGCTCTCGTGAAGCGCATGCACACAATCTAATTGCTATTGACATTCTCGTCTCGGAGGAAATTTGACATCTAAGGGCAAACAATTCTATTTAGTCGCCTGAATACTCTCAATGCGCGGCTCCGTCGGGCTCTCGTGCGGCAATCGATCCTAATCGGATTCAGGACGAGGAGCAGAAAAACGAGAATAAAATCAAAAGCACCGTTAGGGCAAAATATTAACGAGGAGAACAATCGTGGTGGCGGACGGCAGGAGGAACAGTATTGTTAATGCACGACTCCTGTGAAGGTGCTCAAAGAAATCTGCTGCCCAGGCTAAAAGCGCGGCTCATTCCCTGAGAGCGTTCCTTCATTCGTTCCTTCCTTCCTTCGTTCGGCCGGCCTGATTTCATTAGCCTCACTCCCGGGAGAACACATCTCATGTTTTGTGAGAGTGGACCATCCTCACAATGAACTCCATCACAGGAGAGAGGCTGCATGTGTGAGAGATGACGGACCTGACAGATTGAAGTGGCCCTTACAAACTCTCTGTGGTCGTGTGTGTGTGTGTGTGTGTGTGTGTGTGTGTTGGTCAGTCCATGAGACACTCGGTAAAACAAGCCAATTTAACCAAGGTCTGGGAGGACACGTGTTCATTTTAGCCAGCAAATTAAATTGTTGTTTAACCCATCACACTGACTAGATTCATTTTTACTATAGAACTTGCTATTTGCTTTTTTACTTCATAGACGAATTGTTTTTACAGATTAATTGAAATCATCCACAACAATACCATCCACATTGAAAGGACAAAGCATAAACAATGGTTGCGTTCCAAACCGCATACTCAGTGAGTAGGTACTTAATTTCAATAAGTACTTACTCAACGAGCGCTAAAAAAGTAGGTACTTTATAGCCAAATCTAGTTGAGTATGAATGCGAACCGGACATCTGCTATGTTATTCTTGCCTACACTTTTATGAATACTGAGGATTCGAACGTACTTTTTTGCTCGCCTACTCTTTTCCCCTACTATATAGTAGGGAAGTATGCGGTTTGGAACGCAGGGAGGGATTGACTGACCAGAACAACTTCTTCTTCTTCTTGTGGTGTTTAATGGCGGATTGGCAGACCAACATAAATAGTGCATTCCCGCCACCTACTGATCTGGAGTGAGTATGCTTGGCTTTGGAAGGGGAAAAAAACTCAAATTCTCTTTATTATTCCGGTTTTATTTAAATATTTAAGAATTAATTCGTGAATTGATGATTGTCTTGACCCATTTCCTAACAATACTTTTATTGAAACTGTATCAATTCCCATCCATCGTAGCTCTTGTATTAACTGTTGTCTCATATGCAGCACTGCTTCTAAAAGAATATACTGCCCCGTTTCTAACTCCCCACACGCATCACATTTTCTAAAGACTATAATTCAATGCAGTGTGACCAATTCTTAACCTTGCAATAATAACATCTTTCTTCCTATTTCCATATCTTTTCCTCTCATTTCCAACCTGTTGTTAAACTTGATAAAGATGTCTTCCTTTACAATCATTATTCCATTCCTTTTGCCATCTTTTATTAACTTCAATTGCTATTAATCTCGTCATTTCTGATTTCCTTAGTGATACAATCATTTCTATTTGTGAATGATTTAAAGCTTCTTTTGCCAACTGGTCTACCTCCTCCTCACTACCATCCAGACCCACATGTGCTGGCACCCAGAGAAAAATACCAATATCCCTAACTGCTTGGCTCTAAATAAACACTGCAAAACTGCAAATATTAAATCTTGCCGAGACTCCGATTTTCCACTCAGTACGACCGACCAGAACTGAGAGAACAAAGGGAACTAAATACAGGAGCAAATGAACACTAACGAGCTGAAGACAGGTGACACAGATGATGAACAGGTGCATGATTGAGGGAGAGGTGTGGAAACAAGAGGATCCTGGGAAGTGTAGTGAAGACACACTGGTTTGTAAGATAATTCCTTTAGTTTTTATCATATTTTAAAGTATAGCATATTTCATATAGTTTTTAAAAACATATTGACTACATTTAAGCTCCTTTATCAAATATTAAAAGTAAAAATAAACATTTATAAGTAATTTTTAACTTATAACTTATAGAACTTATAACTTTAGAGGTCTTAAAACTACCCAAACACTGGGTTGTTACGCCTGACCCACACTCTAAAAAATGCTGGGTTGTTTTAACCCAAATTTGGGTAAAATGTGGACAAACCCAGCCATTGGGTTGCATTTTTAAATTACATTTTTAACCCAATGGCTGGGCTTGTTGCGTCTGACCCAGGATCTGGGTAACATTAAAACTACCCAAACACTGGGTTGTTACGCCTGACCCAGGATCTTTATGATAACTGTATTCAGTGCATTTATAACGGAGCTGCTGCACACAAATACATATTTATATTTATTTCTATGTTGAGTGGTTTAGTTATGTATAGGGTTAGAGTGTATAAAATTATAGATACATTTTTATTTAATTTCAGTTTTGTTTGTTTTAGTGTTTTTCACCTTAAATTAGTTTTAATCAGTTTTTGTGTCACCACACTCTAAAAAATGCTGGGTTGTTTTAACCCAACGTTGGGTCAAATATGGACTAACCCAGCAGTTGGGTTAAATTTTTACATTACATTTTTAACCCAACATTTCGGGTTTGTCCATATTTGACCCAACGTTGGGTTAAAACAACCCAGCATTTTTTAGAGGGCAGTATTTTTAAAATGTCTTTTTCTGAATGAACGATTTTTAGCAGTTTTAGCTATTGTTAACAATTAGTACACTGTTATGCTGCGTTCATGTGCTATGGTGATTACGGTAAATACCAGAAGCCGACGCACTCACTCTAAAAAAAATGCTGGGTTGTTTTAACCCAACTTTGGGTCAAATATGAACAAACCCAAACATTGGGTTAAAAAAGTCATTAAAAAATTTAACCTGTTTTAAATTGTTAAAACAACCCAGCATTTTTTAGACCCCCTCATGTGGTATTTTCCACTGGTCAACTCGTAGAATATTTTGATGGACGAGTCGCCGAGATGAGATAACCTTTGACCATTTCAAAATGGCGGAGAGCACCGCGAGAGTCGTGAATGGTAAAAAAAATACATATACTCAAAATATACAGCATATTATTTACCGTTTGAGTTTTGATGAATCGTTTTTTGCTGCTGCAGATGATTTAAACAATCTAAAACAGTTTTAGCTGAATAACAGGTCTGGATCTCCATCTTTTTACCACATCACGACAACAAAAGCACTTGAACGCAACACACTGGTAAAATATATTTCAGATGAGGGCCAGTGCTGAATCGTTCATCTTCCAGCCGGTGGAGATGTGTATCTCCGGCTCCTGAGAGCACCCGAGGTGACGCCGCTCCGCTGATTTACACCGGTTGAAGCGCCGGTCTCCTGCTCAGGCTCTCCTGCTGATCAGCGGACAGATAGACGTCCATAAACGTGTGTGTCGTGGCCCGTGGCGCTGTCTGCTCGGAGACTGATGTTATCACGAGATGCGCACACATTCCTCCTGTGGGCTACTGGCCGAGCGAGGGCCTGCTGCTCGTTCTCTGAGTTTAGCATGTTAATGAGCCGTCTAGCCGGCGCGAGGAGACAGAGGAGGATCTGGAGGAGCGTAACCAGATTAAGGACAGTGGACTGGAAACCAGTGTGGTCACCGAGGACATTTCCGGCTCAATAACGGAGCGGTCGCATGAATGACCCTGTTTCAGTGACACACTACAGGTCAAACATGTTTACGTGTCTCACACAAACACAAGCTGAGACTCAAACCCGTGTTAGTCTTCCAGTGTCACACGGCTGCTTTACCAACCCAATCAACTGGAATACAACTAATCATAATGGAAAATGTCCTCTATAAAAATACATACAGTTGTTTTGAAGAGTTTTGCTGTGGACTTCACTGTTCCCTATAAAAATAAATAAATAAATACATAAATGTATATATATATATATTAGGGCTGTCAAACGATTAATCACGATTAATCGCATCCAAAATAAAAGTTTGTGTTTCCATAATATATGTGGGTGCACTGTGTATAATTATTATATATATATAAATAAACACACATGCATGTATATTTAAGAAATATTTTCATGTATGTACTGTATATAGATTTCTATATAATTTATATTATATGTAACTATAAATATTTAATACATAAATAATATATTTTTCTTAAATATACATGCATGTGTGTGTGTATATATATATATATATATATAATTATACACAGTAGAATATTGCCCTGAAACGCTCCTCATGGTTTGGTAACATGATCTCTCCCGCCGTCCTCGAAAGCCGAGGCTCAAACGATTCCCTTTTTGAAATATGATGAATCAAATATGCTCTATGGCAATGTTGTTCCCCAGGATGGTCTCCACAGCTGTCTTGATGGGACTCCACCATCTGGATAACACGGCCATGGAGAAGATGATAATGCACTTTATGATGAGGGCAGGATGAAACCTTTGACCTTCACAGCCCTTTGACCTCTGTGGGCCATATCCAGCGCCGCTCCTATACGCAGCATATGCTTACTCGTCCGATATGTTGAAGAAATTTATAACCAGAGCTTTGTCGATACGGTCCCAGTGGACTGCCAAAGCAAAACCAGGCGACGTGTGCATTAATGCGGATACATCGGAAAACTGCGCTTTAGCGTCACATCTGAAACCACAGCTGATTCCCACACACACACACACACACACACACACACACACACTCACTGATGATGCAGACGGAACATTAATAATAAAGTTAACACGCAATTCTTGATGTCCATGTCTTTCTTTCTTCAGTGGAAAAGAAATGAAGGTTTTTGATGAAAACATTCCAGGATTTTCTCCATATAATGGACTTCAATGGGGACCAAACGCTTCAAGGTCCAAATGAGAGTTTCAGTGCAAACTGTTCAAAGGGCTTTAAACGACTCCAGACGATGAATAAGGGTCTTATCAAGCGAAACGAGCGGCCATTTAATAAATAAATAACAATTTTATTGAAAAAAAAAAATTTTCCTGAGTCAACTCGTTCATTTCAT
The DNA here is from genome assembly GCA_038021265.1 of Cyprinella venusta. Taxonomy (NCBI): domain Eukaryota; kingdom Metazoa; phylum Chordata; class Actinopteri; order Cypriniformes; family Leuciscidae; genus Cyprinella; species Cyprinella venusta. The sequence goes on from CM075865.1 coordinate 408,411, forward strand.
TCATCGAATGAACCAAACAACACAAAAAAAGATTCGTTCATTTTGATAAACGAGTTCGAACAGGAGAGTCACGAACAGAGCAAGGCGAGCATTTGAGCTTATAAAACTTAAACTTTATTTATTTATTAAATGAGCGCTCGTTTCGCTTGATAAGACCCTTATTCATCGTCTGGAGTCGTTTAAAGCCCTTTGAACAGTTTGCACTGAAACTCTCATTTGGACCTTGAAGCGTTTGGACCCCATTGAAGTCCATTATATGGAGAAAATCCTGGAATGTTTTCATCAAAAACCTTCATTTCTTTTCGACTGAAGAAAGAAAGACATGGACATCTTGGATGACACGGGCGTGAGTAAATTATCAGCAAAAGTCTTTTTAAAAGTGAACTACTCCTTTAACGGTGTCGATGACGACAGAACATGCGTTCGTGAAACGGTCAGGAAGCTCAACGTTTTCAAAAGCATGGATTCCCGAAACTCACACACCCGTACCTGTAAACACACAGATAGACGCGCACAGCCCCTCTGGAATGAATTTCCTGCAATAAAGTCCATTACCACACGAAGATGTTTTACGTCACCCCTTGACCCGGAGACCTCAGATCCCTGACCTCTGACCTGTGATTCTGACCTCTCGTCCTCGGTCCGGCTCTACCTGCCCGGCACCTGCTCTGAGAAATGAAAGATTAGGGCATGAGTCTCGGGGGACTCCTTCCGTCCGCAGACAACAGGCGCACAGTCCCGCGTCTCAATGGGCCTGGAGTGGGCCTGGTAAACCAATCTCCCTAATTATCTATTGAAAGAACATTCTCTTTCCTTTCAGAGTCATTACCCCCGTTTCAATCGCTGAAGAGTAACATACAGGAGCAGACCGGGAGAAAGCTTGCTGATTTCCTCCAAGGTTAATTGCTTGGGAGGGACCAGATGTGAAATATAGATTGCAATAAAGCTGAAGGGGACGGCATTGAGGAGAAATGGCGGATGAATGCGAGATCTTACGTGGCTCTTGTTTCTGTGGATCTGAAAGGAGAGGCAGAGGCGTAGAAATCCGTTCCGGGATTTTGATTTGATTCTGAAAATGACAGATATTCATTCCCCCGAAATCAAACTAAACGGACACACTTTGTCACTTAAAAAATGAATCTGGGTTTGTCATGACCCTATCTGTTTATCAGGTGAAGCTCTTCTGTCGTTCTCGGAAAGAACTTCCGAATGAATCGAGAATATCCAGAAGCACTTTTACTAGAGACGCACCAATACATCGGCCAATGATCGGTGTCGGACGATTAAAACTATTATTTTCACTATCGAATGATAGATTAAAATCAGCTGATGATCAGTGCTGATTATATCCTGTCCTTTAAAACCGTGTCCGACAGCAACTCATTGTGTGTGTGAAGACGATCTGTCTTGTGTTGAATTTAGGGCAATAGGTTTATGCAGGTTAATGCAGGCTTTATTTGACCCAGGGTTGCCAGATCTGGGCTTTTCCTACATCCGACATTATTTGTAGCGCCTCCCGTCCTGTTTGACTCCGATTCTGATTCTAATTCTGATTCTTATTCTGACTCTGATTTTGATTCTGACTCTGATTCTGACTCTGTTTCTTACTCTGATTTTGATTCTGACTCAGACTCAGACTGAGAATCTGTCTCCGACTCCGACCACGAATCCGATTCCGACTCTGAAACCTAATCCGAATCCAACTCCGAATCCGACTCCGAATCCAACTCCGACTCCAAATCCAACTCCAAATCCAACTCCGAATCCAACTCCCGTCCTGCCTGACTCTGATTCTGACTCTGATTCTGATTCTGACTCTGATTCTGACTCTGATTCTGACTCTGATTCTGACTCTGATTCTGATTCTGACTCTGATTCTGATTCTGACTCTGATTCTGACTCTGATTCTGATTCGGATGTTCGTCGGCATGTAAAGAAACTCTGCCATCATGTATGGTGTCTCAGGGCTTGTGTCTGGCAGGTACGGGTCGTGTTTAAGTGCAGAATGAGTGATGACACGCGCAGGTCTATAATTCCCCACCACATCTGTTTCTGATTGTTAACATGGAGAAAACAGACCACCGGTCCCTGTGGAGACTAACTCAAACTCAACCAGTGTCTCCGGTTTCCAATCGTCCCGATCAACAGTCCAGCGGGTTCTCACAGTTCTCCGAAACATCTAGAGAACTATATAGAACTCTAGGGCCCAATTTCACAGAACCTTTAATTCCAAAAAGCATCTATATACAGACTTTAATGTTTATTGTTTCAAGTGATGAGGTGTTTCATGAGTAACATAAACATAATCTAAATTAAACTAAATCCATAAAGTGACGGGAACCTCGCGGTGAGTTTCATCATGCACGGTCATGAAGAAATCTCGCATCGGTCTCGTGACGTGTCGTGAAATCACAACACAAATTGATACGGTTGATTTTAGGTTTTAATAGTTTAGTGTTAGACATCTGGATTGGTTACATATAGAAAGCAGAGTAGCAGATTTTAAACTAAAAATGTCATAATCACACTTTAAAAAAATGCTGGGTTGTTTTAACCCAACTTTGGGTCAAATATGGACAAACCCAGCCATTGGGTTAAATTTTTAACGACTTTTTTAACCCAATGTTTGGGTTTGTCTATATTTGACCCAAAGTTGGGTTAAAACAACCCAGCATTTTTCTGCGTATCTGAGCGCATCTCTGGGGTTAGCGAGAGACTTCTTGAAGAGGCTAGGCCAATCTCGTGGATACCACATTATACCGTTAGGGTTAGGGTTACAGTTAGAAGGGTTAGAGTTACGGCTAGGGTTAGTACTCTCAGTATGTTACTCAGGATATTCGTCACGAGATGGACTGAAGTATCGAAGGATGACGTTGTGTGGATGTTTGGAGAATGAATGGAGTGACGCTCCGGTTGTCCGAGGCAAAGCGAGGTAATGAAAACAAATGAAGGCTCTGATTCCCGACGGAACGGGGGAGGAACTTAGTCATCAAGCTAATTTTATTCTGGTCTGGCCGAGAGACTTCATTTCCTCTGGGTGTTTGCACAGACGCCGGCTCCGCGATGCCGCGTGACGGATACGGTGCCTGATGTCCGGATGGCAGATGCTGGACGTGAAACTCAAGACCCGATACCGATTCTCTTCTTCAGGCACTCCATTCAACAACGCCAACATTTGGATTTCAGGTTTTGATTGTTTGCCGTTTTCTGTTTCCATATTTCCTGTGCCGGCGGATTATTAAATATCAAAACTGTGTGTTATCAGAGACAGTGGAGGAGAAAACAGGCCATTGACTGTGAATGAATGAGTCACCGCAACACTAAATATGCAGGAAAAGACGTTCACATTTCAGTTCAATTCCTAATATTGCTAAATGCATTCTTTTCTTTAGCAGTTTTCAAACAGAACTGCTAAAAACTATTTTCATGTAACTCTGGAGGATTTCGTTTTAGTTTATTGTTGTTCACATCATATATAATGTGTGATGTTTTCCCTCATGATTCCTCATAATCACGGCCTGGTTGAACATAACACAACGGGATCTTCCATCACATAAAAGACTCAGTGAATGAAAAATTCATCACAGTCGCATTAAAATTCTCCTTTCACCCAAAGTTGGTCAAAGTAAAAAGAGATGTTTAACTGACTTCCCCAACTTGTCAGACGCATTCACAGTGTTCCCGAAAGCTCTGGTTCCCAGTTGGAGGGATGGTCCACATGGGAAGAGGATTCTGGCAGTCTCCCGCGTCACAAACCCAGCTATGGTTTATTCAGCGCAAACCTTTTTAGTCCCGCTCTTGACCCAATCACGAAATCCTCAAGCCTCCATTATTGTGGATCTGTTTGTACACAGCCACATCTGAAACAGGAGGAAAACATTAAAAAGCAATTAATACACCAAAATGGGGTCTCTTAGGGGATCGGCGTCGCGCTTTAAACACCACAAACACGGGACAGCGGCTTTTAGCGAGACTCGCGCGCGTCCCAGCAGACGCTTGACTGACAGCGGGACGAGGCCAGACAAAGCCCGTTTACGGCCCGCATAATCAATGTGACATTAGCACACACATCAAGCACAAGAGGGGAAGAGGGTCGAGTGTGTGTGTGTGTGTGACTGGAAACTTGCTAACTGTTTCCGGAGCTTTTTGTCCGCACCTTTTCTCCCCTCGAGAAGGACTTCACATCATCATGAGACCTCCATAACACACACTTTAAAAAAATCTCCGTAACACACACTTTAAAAGATCTCCGTAACACACACTTCAAAAGATCTCCGTAACACACACTTTAAAAAATCTCCGTAACGCACACTTTAAAAGATCTCCGTAACACACACTTTAAAAGATTTCCGTAACACTTTAAAAGATCTCCGTAACACACGCTCTAAAAGATCGCCGTAACACACACTTTAAAAAATCTCCGTAACACACACTTTAAAAGATCTCCGTAACACTTTAAAAGAACTCCGTAACACACACTTTAAAAGATCAAAAGATCTCCGTAACACACACTTTAAAAGATCAAAAGATCTCCGTAACACACACTTTAAAAGATCAAAAGATCTCCGTAACACACACTTTAAAAGATCTCCGTAACACACGCTTTAAAAGATCAAAAGATCTCCGTAACACACGCTTTAAAAGATCTCCGTAACACTTTAAAAGATCTCCGTAACACACACTTTAAAAGATCAAAAGATCTCCGTAACACACACTTTAAAAGATCAAAAGATCTCCGTAACACACACTTTAAAAGATCAAAAGATCTCCGTAACACACACTTTAAAAGATCTCCGTAACACACGCTTTAAAAGATCAAAAGATCTCCGTAACACACACTTTAAAAGATCTCCGTAACACACGCTTTAAAAGATCAAAAGATCTCCGTAACACACTTTAAAAAAATCAAAAGATCTCCGTAACACACACTTTAAAAGATCTCCGTAACACACACTTTAAAAAATCAAAAGATCTCCGTAACACACACTTTAAAAGATCAAAAGATCTCCGTAACACACACTTTAAAAGATCTCCGTAACACTTTAAAAGATCAAAAGATCTCCGTAACACACACTTTAAAAGATCTCCGTAACACTTTAAAAGATCTCCGTAACACTTTAAAAGATCTCCGTAACACACACTTTAAAAGATCTGGAGCATGAACCGGAGTCATCAGCCTGTCCTTCTTCTGATGCTCGTCTCTCTCTCTCTCTCTCTCTCTCTCTCTCTCTCTCTGATGTTCACAATTAATCATGAAGTGATAAAGAGAGTAAGATCACGGGCATCTCATCGCTGGAGTGAGACGTCATCTGATCACATTTGCAAAACATCATTGTGCTGTTCTCTCCACCTCAGGTGTTTCCATGGCTGGCGCTGGATAGCACTGGACGGATCGAAGTTCTCAAAAGACGGGAGATATGCTGTATATATTTGAGAACTAATGATTAACACTTTATTTTATATTTCATAAAGACCCTGCAGGAGATGAGGGAACAGTCCTTCAGATTCTCCCGTTTCAAGGGTCTGTCCGGTGACAACAGCTCATTGTGAAGCGGAGGTCTAGATCAGTGTGTTGCAGAGCGAGGGCTTTCAGACACACACAAGGTGAACGCCGACTCCTTTATTCCGTGAGACAAGGACAATAACCGCAGATTTAGCAGAGACCCGTGCCGGCCTTGGGAGGAAAACCATAGGAACGGAGGAGAGGACGAAGCCTCACGCTCTTTGTGAAGACAGATGGTTTTATTACTCATTACCCTGAAAACATGCAGGAATATATTTGGCCCATTATTGTGTTATTCTAAAGCATTCGGAAAGCAGAGCTCGAGATATTTGTCCGAGAGATGTGTGTTAAATGTTTCCAGATTGCAGGATCCCTCGCTAAAGATGGGATTCACCTGTGGAGTGCTCTTAAACTGGGGGAAGTGTTCACGGGTGGATCCCAGGGCACATGATCGGGGTCATGGCAGAGGGCAGAGGTCAGAGGTCAGCGTCCAGGGACACAAGCTCAGTGTTCAGGGCCGACAGACACTCAGTGCTAAGCAGAGATGAATCAATTAAGACACATCAAATCAAGAATTCATGCACTCTGAAGTCTCAGATATTGTCCGGGACTGTCAAAGTCTCCCCCCCCCCCTCCCTCCTCCCTCTCTCTCTCTCTGGTCGTGTCACTCTTACTCAGTTATTAACCACTGAAACTCTGTCTGTGAAACATGTCAGAATGGGGCCAGGCTGTTTGATTCTGTGGTTTAGTGGTGGTAGGGTTCATCAGGAGTGCTGTTTTCTAAGTCTCATGTATTGAACTTTGTCACATTACTTGACCTTGAAACCATGATGACATAATGATTTTAGCAAAAAATATACTCTAACAACATTTCTTGGTTATATGAATATTCCATTGAGTCATTCTTCAATCATTATGGACATTACTTTTGAACGTTCTCTGAATGTAACATTTAAAAAACGTTAGACAAACAGAAATTCTGGAGAGTCCGAGCTCGGTCTGAAACCCCTTCCCAGCGCCGCTCGTCATTTCACTCAGTCCTGCCACAAACACACAGCAGCCACTTGATATGTTTGCATGGGGATTTAGGGATGAACATTATCGTGTTTTCAGAGTGAACATCTGGTGGGGTAAAAGGTTACAGTAGAGATCCCAGCCCTTTGCCGAATTCCTTCCGTCAGATAAATCACAGACACATCCCTGTGAACCGGGGTCGTTGCAGGAGCGCTGACTCAATCCCGTCTGAACCCACACCTCCTCTAAAACACGAGACCTGTAACCCGTCCAGAGCCTGTAACCCGTCCAGAGCCTGTAACCCGGTCCATCCAGAGCCTGTAACCCGGCCCGTCCAGAACCTGTAACCCCGACCCGTCCTGAGTCTGTAACCCGGTCCGTCCAGAGCCTGTAACCCGACCCATCCAGACCCTGTAACCCGGCCCGTCCAGAGCCTGTAACCCGGTCCGTCCAGAGCCTGTAACCCGGCCCATCCAGAGCCTGTAACCCGGTCCGCCTAGAGCCTGTAACCCGGCCCATCCAGAGCCTGTAACCCGACCCGTCCAGAGCCTGTAACCCGGTCCATCCAGAGCCTGTAACCCGGTCCGTCCAGAGCCTGTAACCCGGCCCATCCAGAGCCTGTAACCCGGCCCATCCAGAGCCTGTAACCCGGTCCGCCTAGAGCCTGTAACCCGGCCCATCCAGAGCCTGTAACCCGACCCGTCCAGACCCTGTAACCCGGTCCGTCCAGAGCCTGTAACCCGGCCCATCCAGAGCCTGTAACCCGGTCCGCCTAGAGCCTGTAACCCGGCCCATCCAGAGCCTGTAACCCGGTCCGTCCAGAGCCTGTAACCCGACCCGTCCAGAGCCTGTAACCCGGTCCATCCAGAGCCTGTAACCCGGCCCATCCAGAGCCTGTAACCCGGCCCATCCAGAGCCTGTAACCCGGTCCGTCCAGACCCTGTAACCCGGCCCATCCAGAGCCTGTAACCCGGCCCATCCAGACCCTGTAACCCGGCCCATCCAGACCCTGTAACCCGGTCCGTCCAGAGCCTGTAACCCGGCCCATCCAGAGCCTGTAACCCGGTCCGTCCAGAGCCTGTAACCCGGCCCGTCCAGAGCCTGTAACCCGGCCCGTCCAGAGCCTGTAACCCGACCCGTCCAGAGCCTGTAACCCGGCCCATCCAGAGCCTGTAACCCGGCCCGTCCAGAGCCTGTAACCCGGCCCATCCAGAGCCTGTAACCCGGCCCGTCCAGAGCCTGTAACCCGGCCCATCCAGAGCCTGTAACCCGGTCCGTCCAGAGCCTGTAACCCGGCCCATCCAGACCCTGTAACCCGGCCCATCCAGAGCCTGTAACCCGGCCCGTCCAGAGCCTGTAACCCGGCCCGTCCAGAGCCTGTAACCCGGCCCGTCCAGAGCCTGTAACCCGACCCGTCCAGAGCCTGTAACCCGGCCCATCCAGACCCTGTAACCCGGCCCATCCAGAGCCTGTAACCCGGTCCGTCCAGAGCCTGTAACCCGGCCCATCCAGAGCCTGTAACCCGACCCATCCAGAGCCTGTAACCCGGCCCGTCCAGAGCCTGTAACCCGACCCGTCCAGAGCCTGTAACCCGGTCCGTCCAGAGCCTGTAACCCCGACCCGTCCAGAGCCTGTAACCCGGCCCGTCCAGAGCCTGTAACCCGGCCGTAACCCCAGCTGGTCCAGAGCCTGTAACCCGACCCGAACAGAGCCTGTAACCCGGCCGGTCCAAAGAATGGCGCTGGTGCTCTCCTTCATTGGAAATGGCCCTCGCAGGAACACTGGCAGGAACACTGATGCTCATGAACACTCGCCATCAGGCCTGGGCAAGAGCGTCCGTCACGACACGAGTGACTCAGACTCACGTCAGGCACTGTCAGCTTTACGGCCTGTGGACTGTCACCCAATATACTGTCAGAACGGCAGACCGGCTTGTGTGGTCATTATTTATTTATAAAGCACATTTAAAAACAACCCATGGTTGACAAAGTACTGAACGAAACAACATAATCAAAGACAAAAGTCACAATGTATAAAAGTACAGACAAAGTTAAACTATTCTTTAAATATATTACAATTCAAAATTGAGTTTACCAAACCCCTGATCTTCTGAATATATATATTCTGTTAGAGCGGTGCCGTGTAAGCGTTAAAAACTAATGATCTTTATAACGGAAGTGAATCAATCTAAACTAATTTCATCTGGTCAATAACTTTATTCCAGATCTGCTGTAAAGCCCAAACACTCTCTGTGTCTGTAATCTCCTGTTCTCACTGTAACGCTGCTGTGAAACTCTGTACGGTTAAAGCGCTGTATAGATGAACGAGACTCGACTTGACAGGAAGTTTGTCTTCAGTCAGCAGGAAGTGTTTGACGGCTCCGGCGCTCTGACTAGTGCGAAATTCTTCTTCTCTTTCCGTCTTGAATGGGATTTTCATCATTCAGCTCTTTAGAGTACATTTCCCCTAACGCTGATTACAACTGTAAATTTCCTTCACTCTGTCTCCAACACATCCTCCCTCTCTCTCTCTCTGCTTTATTTATTCCTGTTTCAAAACTGTGCGGTTCTCCACAGAGCAAAGGTGACGTCAACATCAGATCGGTGGGTGAGAAGCTCGGGTATATTCTGTGACGTCGGCTGCGCTCCCGGTCGGATGATTTAGGATCTCGAACCCCTGCTGGGAGTTTTCCTTGACCCGCTGTGCGACAACATTCAGAACAAACCAAACTCTGCAGGACGATCACTCGATCTCCACAGCGACAGCCGATCTTAATCCAGTCACGCTTCTGGGCCTCATGTCCACTGCACAGCATAACTACGCCTCATCATAACCTTCAGTCTGCTTCTGGCTGGCTTAAAGAGATAGTTCACTTTAAAATGAAGATTAGCCCATGAGTTAGCATCTTCCTCAAGTCATCCCAAGAGTGTATGACATTCTTCTTTCAGACGAATACAATCAGATTTATATTAAAAAATGTCCTGGTTAATCTAAGCTTTATAATGGCAGTGAATGGCTGTTTCTGCATCTATCATCATAAAAGTGCATCTATCATAAAAGTGCATCTGTCCATCATAAAAGTGCATCTATCATTATAAAAGTGTATCTGTCCATCATAAAAGTGCATCTATCATAAAAGTGAATCGATCCATCATAAAAGTGCATCTGTCCATCATAAAAGTGCATCTATTATAAAAGTGCATCTGTCCATCATAAAAGTGCATCTGTCCATCATAAAAGTGCATCTATCCATCATAAAAGTGCATCTATCATTATAAAAGTGCATCTATCCATCATAAAAGTGCATCTATCATCATAAAAGTGCATCTGTCCATCATAAAAGTGCATCTATCCATCATAAAAGTGCATCTGTCCATCATAAAAATGCATCTGTCCATCATTAAAGTGCATCTGTCCATAATAAAAGTGCATCTGTCCATCATAAAAGTGCATCTGTCCATCATAAAAGTGCATCTATAAATCATAAAAGTGCATCTGTCCATCATAAAAGTGCATCTATCCATCATAAAAGTGAATCTATCCATCATAAAAGTGCATCAATTCATCAAAAAATGGATAGATGCACATTTCTGATTGATCATATCCACCTAGGATGGCTTGAGCGTGATTAAATCATGGGCTAGTTTATATTTTACAGTGAACCACTCTTTTAAATGTGTGGAGTCAGCGAGGAGGGTTAGTGAATGCCGTGCGTGCCGTAGCCTGACGGATGGCGTCCCGTGATCCTCCGGCCGTGTTTGAGATGGCTGAGACCAGGAGGGTCACGGAAACGCCCAACAGATGGAAGAGGTCCGACAAATTACCCCATTCCCCTCTTTCCAGAGGGACCTCGGGCCTTAATCCGTGGACTTTCTTCGAGCTGGCTCATTTATTTAGCGTGTCACTGGCCAATCAATCAGCAGATTTCTGCTGAGGTCTGAGCGTTACGGCGAAGGGGGCCAAGTTTCAGATTGTGGAAGGGATTATCAGTCTGGAACCGAAGACACTCGGTGACCCCGGCATGACCCGGCGCTGTAGACGGACTCGGATGTTTGGCATTTCCATGGGCATTCTAGTGCAACTCCATCTCGGTCTGCAGCGGCGCTACCTCTGTGTCGTCTGTCACGCGCTGAAAGATCACACTGAGTGATTATTCACTGACACTTGTTGTCATATTGTGAGTGAACGGAGGTTTCCATGTGCAGCTGTGTTGGAGACGTGAGTGAGGAGGCTAATGTGTCATTATGAGCGCTGAAGGACAGTCATAAACAGCTGCGAACCGACTGACGGATGCGACACGACGCAACGCTGAAATGTCAACCAGACTCTGCCGCTGTCAGCCTGAATAAAACATGCATCTGCTCAATAAATTATCTCTGTGTGTCAAACCAAAATCTCTGTCTGAGAACCAGATCCAGAAGTGTGTTTTAGGAATATTTCCATTCTCATGCCTTGCAGTTTATAGTCTGTCTTTCTTTGTTCAATAATTAGACAAATGACACAAATAATGTAGATGAGGATAGATCATTTTATGATCTGATCTCTGAAAGATTCTTTGGGGAGCCACATTGGGTAATTTAATGGGCTTTATGTACAGCTGCACTACCTCCTGAACTGAAGCCAGCTCCTTGTTTCCTGTCTGCAATTATTGGCCGAACTTGATTATTTCAGGTGTGTGTGATTATTGTTGCCATGACTACTGAGGTCAGGCACACCTGGGTTAATCAATGGGCTCTGTACACGGCGGTATTTTCGGTGAAGATGTAAGGATGCTGGATAACTTCCGCCGATCGTAGAGTCCAATGCAATACCGAGAATTTATATCGAATTTTATACTCCATGGGTATACTAAAGAAACATTAGTCACAAAAACAGATAAAACAGACAACCCTCGTGTTTATCCTTCTTTTTAAAATTATATTAAATAAACTTAACTATATATAAAATTACATTTAAACGTATGCACGTTTCGTTTCAAAGACAGGAGGAGAGTCAATTTTAAAGACTCTGCCATAATCCCGTTTTCCTCGGTTCTCAACCACTTTAATCTCTACAACCCGGAAACTGACGAGCATCCTTGCGTCAAATGCAGAACTTATGCGTGCATATAGCCCATTTGTCCAATAATGGCAGACAGGAAACAAGGAGCTGACTTAAGGAAGTAGTGCAGCTGTGCATAAAGCCAATTGCATTTCTGCAAAAAAAAAAAAAACAACAACAACCAAAACAAAAGAAACCAAACCAAAAAAACAAAACTAAACTAAACAAAACCAAATGAACAAAAAACAACCAAAACAAGCCAACAAAATTAAACCAGCAAATAAAAACATCCACAATACCAAATCAACAAAAAACAAGCAAAACAAAACTGAACAAAACCAACAAAAAAAATCCAACCAAAACAAGCAAACAAAACCAAATCAACAAAAAACAACCCAAACAAAACTGAACAATACCAAACCAAACCAGCAAAAACAACCCAACCAAAACAAGCAAACAAAACCAAATCAACAAAAAACATCCTAAACAAAACTGAACAAAACCAAAACAACAAAAAAACATCCTTAACAAAACTAAACAATACCAAATCAACAAAAAACAAGCAAAACAAAACTGAACAAAACCAACAAAAAAAAACAACCCAACCAAAACAAGCAAACAAAACCAAATCAACAAAAAAAAGAACCCAAACAAAACTGAACAAAACCAAACCAACAAAAAAAAAATCCAACCAAAACAAGCAAACAAAACCAAACGAACAAAAAAAAACATCCTAAACAAAACTAAACAATACCAAATCAACAACAAAAAAAAACAACCAAAACAAAACTGAACAAAACCAAACCAAACCAACAAAAAACAACCCAACCAAAACAAGCAAACAAAACCAAAATCAACAAAAAACATCCTAAACAAAACTGAACAAAACCAAAACAACAAAAAAACATCCTAAACAAAACTAAACAAAACCAAACCAACAAAAAACAACCCAACCAAAACAAGCAAACAAAACCAAATCAACAAAAAACTACCAAAACAAAACTGAACAAAACAAACCTAAAATATAAACAAAAAAACAAGCCAGACCAAACAAACCAAACCAACACAAAACCAACCAAGACAACAAACCAAAACAAAACCAAACTTTTCGTGAAGCTTTCTAAGAGTGCAGTGAAGACTGAAGCTGTGTTTGTGATCTGTCGATGCGGCTCCTCGACGACACACATGACCTGAGGAGTGATTCACGTCTCCGTCACTCACGACGGCCCCGCTGAAGTGTGTCCGCACCAACACTAATGAAGGCCTGTCTGGAACGGCGTGACTGCAGCAGTCTGTGGGGTTTATGGTTGTCACAATATGTCGTGTGTGTGTCTGGCTGATGTTGCTCGTGTCCTGAAAGGTTCCTGGCGTCTCCGTCCTCACCTGTGTCACACATGCCCAGCAGTGTCGTCAAACACCACGCGTGTGTGTGGCCCTGGCATCTCCTCACCTGTGGACACCTCCTCAGGACACCTGTCACTCACCTGTCACCTCTCTCGTCAACCCCGCAGACGCTCCGGCTCATCCCAGTGAATCACATCTGACTGTGTGTGTGTGTGTGTGTGTGATGAAGAGGTGTGCACCCAATGATGAGGCTTACAAAGCTAAAAGAAAGTGTTCTCAGAACGTTCTGTCCAGGTTCTCTCAAAGTTACGTTAAAAAACGTGCATACGCCACTCTTACAGATGCGAAATTTATGAATCACCACCTTAATATTGTCAATTAACGGGGACATACCATGAAAATCTGACTTTCTCCATGAGTGAGTGCTTTCTCTGAGAGCATGACAATCAATAAACCAATCAGATTTCGCTCCGACGTATGAAGAGAATCTTATCATAATATTAGCGGCCCTTAATCTGCACGTTTATAATATTAGCGGCCCTTAATCTGCACGTTTATAATATTAGCGGCCCTTAATCTGCACGTTTATAATATTAGCGGCCCTTAATCTGCACGTTTATAATATTAGTGGCCCTTAATCTGCACGTTTATAATATTAGCGGCCCTTAATCTGCACGTTTATAATATTAGTGGCCCTTAATCTGAACGTTTATAATATTAGCGGCCCTTAATCTGCACGATTATAATATTAGCGGCCCTTAATCTGCACGTTTATAATATTAGCGGCCCTTAATCTGCACGATTATAATATTAGTGGCCCTTAATCTGCACGTTTATAATATTAGCGGCCCTTAATCTGCACGATTATAATATTAGTGGCCCTTAATCTGAACGTTTATAATATTAGCGGCCCTTAATCTGCACGATTATAATATTAGCGGCCCTTAATCTGAACGTTTATAATATTAGCGGCCCTTAATCTGCACGTTTATAATATTAGCGGCCCTTAATCTGCACGTTTATAATATTAGCGGCCCTTAATCTGCACGTTTATAATATTAGCGGCCCTTAATCTGCACGATTATAATATTAGTGGCCCTTAATCTGAACGTTTATAATATTAGCGGCCCTTAATCTGCACGTTTATAATATTAGCGGCCCTTAATCTGCACGTTTATAATATTAGCGGCCCTTAATCTGCACGTTTATAATATTAGTGGCCCTTAATCTGCACGTTTATAATATTAGCGGCCCTTAATCTGCACGTTTATAATATTAGTGGCCCTTAATCTGAACGTTTATAATATTAGCGGCCCTTAATCTGCACGATTATAATATTAGCGGCCCTTAATCTGCACGTTTATAATATTAGCGGCCCTTAATCTGCACGATTATAATATTAGTGGCCCTTAATCTGCACGTTTATAATATTAGCGGCCCTTAATCTGCACGATTATAATATTAGTGGCCCTTAATCTGAACGTTTATAATATTAGCGGCCCTTAATCTGCACGATTATAATATTAGTGGCCCTTAATCTGCACGTTTATAATATTAGCGGCCCTTAATCTGCACGTTTATAATATTAGTGGCCCTTAATCTGCACGTTTATAATATTAGTGGCCCTTAATCTGCACGTTTATAATATTAGCGGCCCTTAATCTGCACGATTATAATATTAGCGGCCCTTAATCTGCACGTTTATAATATTAGCGGCCCTTAATCTGAACGTTTATAATATTAGCGGCCCTTAATCTGCACGATTATAATATTAGCGGCCCTTAATCTGCACGATTATAATATTAGCGGCCCTTAATCTGCACGATTATAATATTAGCGGCCCTTAATCTGCACGTTTATAATATTAGCGGCCCTTAATCTGCACGTTTATAATATTAGCGGCCCTTAATCTGCACGATTATAATATTAGCGGCCCTTAATCTGCACGTTTATAATATTAGCGGCCCTTAATCTGCACGTTTATAATATTAGCGGCCCTTAATCTGCACGTTTATAATATTAGCGGCCCCTAATCTGCACGTTTATAATATTAGCGGCCCTTAATCTGCACGTTTATAATATTAGCGGCCCTTAATCTGCACGATTATAATATTAGCGGCCCTTAATCTGCACGTTTATAATATTAGCGGCCCTTAATCTGCACGATTATAATATTAGCGGCCCTTAATCTGAACGTTTATAATATTAGTGGCCCTTAATCTGCACGATTATAATATTAGCGGCCCTTAATCTGCACGATTATAATATTAGCGGCCCTTAATCTGCACGATTATAATATTAGCGGCCCTTAATCTGCACGTTTATAATATTAGCGGCCCTTAATCTGCACGTTTATAATATTAGCGGCCCTTAATCTGCACGATTATAATATTAGCGGCCCTTAATCTGCACGTTTATAATATTAGCGGCCCTTAATCTGCACGTTTATAATATTAGCGGCCCTTAATCTGCACGTTTATAATATTAGCGGCCCCTAATCTGCACGTTTATAATATTAGCGGCCCTTAATCTGCACGTTTATAATATTAGCGGCCCTTAATCTGCACGATTATAATATTAGCGGCCCTTAATCTGCACGTTTATAATATTACCGCTCTTAATCTGTCTCTGAAGCTTGCACTAAGGCTCCGCCCTCTTCTAAACTGAGGCGGAGCTGCAGCTCATTTGCATTTAAAGGGACAGACACAAAAACGGCGTGTTTAAAAATTGAACATGCTCTGAAAAGATTATCTCTGGGGTATTTTGAGCTGAAATTTCACAGACACATTCTGGGTACACCGTAGATTTATATTGCATCTCGTGAAAAGTGTGTGTCACCTTTAACAAAAGTTAAACCAGGTTAAACCAGAAAAACCAAGATGCCTAAGACTAGAAATGACTAGTATTCAGATGCCTAAGAATTACCTGATCGAATAAGAGCCTTTGAATATGCTTTAATTTTTTGTACCTAAATAACTAAAACACTGCGTTTGAGCAAAAACATTCAGTTGGCCTATGATAACTGTGTCTAGTAATTAATCAGGACTAATTCAGATTCTAATTAGACCCATCAACCTTACAGTCAAGCTATTTTAAGGCATGAATACATCAAAGATGAGTTTTAAGAGATACGATTATTGACTACAGGGGGACTTTGAATATGTTTTCTTAATTTCAGTGTTTCAGTCAGTGCTATATTATAGTCACTAATTCCATTAATCTTTCTGCTCAAAGAAATAAACTCCAGTGGGATCATTCAGGTTTTTTTAAATAAGGAATATTAATAATGTTGTACAGTACCTTCATTCCTGCTCTTTAGTTCCCTGACCTCTTCATGAAGAGCATTTCACTTTTCCTCCATGCTCGTAATCTTCTGGAGTTCACCAATGATGTCTGTTTTCTCCAGTGTGAAAAGATGGACAGAATCACACAGTCACTCCTAGAAAAGGTTCAAAATATGTAAAAGACGCTGAAATTTGAAGGACCTGGAGGATTTTTCTGAAGAATATTGGGCAGTTTAAGAACGACCGTCACACAATCATCCCGGTGACGACACACAGGAAATTAAGATTCAAGAAACTTCTCAACAGGGTGATTTGCATACATTCAACTATTTTTTATATTGTGGACAAGAAATATCTTATTCAAGACAGTACTAAATGAAAAATAACATGCATTTTGTTTTGCATTAAAAATTGAAATCTGCACGGGGTTCACTTACTTTCTCTTCAACGGTACGTGTTTATTCTGAGCACGTTCACTGTTGGCTGGGTTTGCTCTGAATGTCTGTTGTTGTATTATCTCTTCTCTAACTTCATGAGTGAAATAAAGATCAGCATCGCAGGGCAACACTGCGGGCACCGGCCGGACCGTGGAGGAGCTCGGACTGGATCACGCGACTGTGGTGATGAGAGGAGACAAAGAGCGAGCCTGAAGGCCTGCGGGCGCTTCCCCAACCCCGAGCAGATCAGCTTGACTTTATTGCCATTCGGCATATGGTCTCAGACAGACTGTCAGGCGTGTGTGTGTGGCACGGGGCTGATCCGCGGGTCTGGAGGTGCTGCGGGGGACAGAGCGACACACACTGACCCTACGCACAAAATTGATCAAATTGTGGGATGCAAGACTTCCAGCCAATTATCTGGGTCACGTCAGCGTCTCTCTGGTCCTTCTCGGTCAGCAGTGTGTGTGTGTGTGTGTGTGTGTCTTGCAAACACAGGCGAAGGGAAACATCCACTGACAGCAAACTGACACTCATGCTGGTGCTGGAGAACATTTCCATCCCTTCAGCTGATGGAGAACGGGCTGCTCTCTGAGGAACACACTCCAGGACGTGTCTCAAACGTTACACTCGTCGTCTTCTCAAAATCTGCATTACAACATCCTATAGATGACATCATAGTTTCTTCATACTGCGTTTGTACAGATAACACAATATTAGTAAAAGAACAAATATTGCAGTACGAAATAAATGGAAATATCTCCATGCCGAGCCTTTCTTGCACTTCCTGATTTCCCTCGAGGATCCTTGTCCAATGAACGGACGATCTTAGCACACGTTTGTTAACAAATTTTGGTTCACTTGCAAAAAGAGCAGTGTGAAAGCGAACCGCACCAAAATAATAATAATAATAATTTATTTGGTCCGGACCACAGCAAGTGAACTCTCGGACTTTCCTGGTGTGAATACACCCTTAACCCTTATGCATCCTTATGGACATTTTTGTCACATGATCACTTTGCCTGTGTTAAAGCTAACTGCAAAAAACTTGGCTCAGGTGTGTATTTTTATTGGAATTTTACTATTTCAGCGTCATTTTCTTAAAAAAATATTTTTTGCATTAGGTACAAAAAAATCCTCCCTCTCAGCACCTTTTGGACACAAATGTCCCCATTGAAACCCATTAAAACTGCCATTTTTAATCCCCGGTTCAGTTAACTATAAAATTATGCAATCTTTGTTAAGAGGCTTTCATTCTGATGGCAAGGCTTCAAAATTTTATTTTTTACTATTTTTTATCAGATGGTGTCATTTTTTTTAAGTTTGGCCTATAAAACAAATATCGCTTTATTCCTGTTTTGCTGGGACCCGATGGGGAAAATATGTTACTACGCCCAAACAAACTGTTACAGAAAGCTCATTTTTTGAGATATCATCCTCAAATTTGGAACACAACCTATTTAGATTTATGGCTTTGATTTTATTGCAGTTTTGAGTTCAACCTGATTTATAAAATATAAATTTTATATAAAATATTTTTTTATAAATAATTGTCATAAACATATACCTACATAACTTTTTTTTGGATTTACTTATTATTATTTTTTTTTACTTCAGCAATAATCTGCAAAGGGTCTTCTTTAAAACGACACCAAACTTAAGTCTGTGCTCCAAAGCGTCACATTTTTATGACAGTTTTTTGACATGGACATTTTTGTCCTCTTTTTACCTGAGTGTAACTTTTTAAAATTGATGCACAAGGGTTAGTGTTTGTGGACAGATCTTTGGCCAACTCTAACGGGTTGAAAGTGCTTTAGAGATAAAAGTGGAGTTGAGTGTTGCTAGACTCTTGTGGAGGGTCACAAGCTTTGTGTAATCTTCATGTTCAGTTTCACATTAAAGCTCTGACTCTGTTGAACTGTGTAGAAGCGTGTGTGTGTGTGTGTGTGTGTGTGTGTGTGTGGCCTGTGTCTCGCTCACCCTTCGCCAGTGACAGGTCACACAGATCAAACGACTGAAGCGGGTCAGGAGAATAACGCTTCTCCTTCAGGAACACACACATACCTGATCCGATCAAGCGGTGCCGGTGTGTGTGTGTGTGTGTGTGTGTGTGAGGCTGTGATGTGATTCAGAGCACTGCATTAGCATGGATCTGTTGTGTCGTCTCACTCCAGCTCTGATTTAATAAAGCTTCAGATAGAGTTACACTCCTAGACTTCAGAGTGTGTGAGACCTGAATATACATAAAACTACAATTTTACAAATAATCACCAGAATAAATCATCTAAAGCACAGGATTACACGTCTCTCATGATTCCAGCACAAACAGGGAATGTTCTTCCAGTGTGGGGTTAATAGAGCGCTTGATCACAGTGATCTATAATCTTCTAAAACACCAGAACAAACACTTTATTGATCCATCATTCTTGAAATGATTTTTTTTTCTGGACGATCCAAGACAAAACTCACTAATTCACTAAATCTCTCAAGCCCACCCACATCTTTTAACGATTGATAAAGCCAAACTTTACTCTAAATCCTCAGTTTAACGTTTGAATATTTGTGGTTCAGAGTCTGTGTGTTTCTGTGATCGTGATCTATAACCTGCAGGTGACGATTAATCACATCCAAAGTATTTGGATTATTATATTATTTATATCATTTCGCAAATATTTAAGAAATATTGTATATATATATATATATATATATATTTATATTTATAAATATAAATAACACATTTTCTTAATAAAATACATGCACGTGTGTGTATTTATATATACACAATAATTATACACAGTACACACACTTACATTATGTAAACACAAACTTGGATTAACCGTTGGCCAGCATTATTCTTTTTTAAACTTGTTTTTAAATGTCACTCGTTTCAGAACATTCAAAAGTAACGTTCCATAATTTTTGAAGAATGAGACAATGTATTGTTCCTTTAGCTCTCAATCGGGTCATGGGCTCTATACGACCCCAATCGACTTTTACTTAATAAAAAAAGGTTCCCGTCTTCTCAGTGGAATAAGATTTTATGACTTTTCATATATTATCTGTCCATACACACACAAAAACTGGGCTTGATTCGGCTGTTCTGAAGGTATGTAAAAAAAGTTTACACTTCTGGTCTTCGGGGTCAATATGACCCCACATTGAAATGAATGGGAAATGTGGGGAAAAAAAAAAACAAAAAAAACAAAAACTAAATATATTTTCTTAATGTGTCAAAAATAAATAAATAAATAAATAAATCCGGCATAAATCTGATCATTTTTACACAGAAATGAAGGCCTAGTACTAGAGTATAAACACAATGTATCATATTTCATATGCAAGCTATTGGTGTAGTTGAGGAATCGTGTGGTAATTAGATACAAAAATACTTTACATCTCCAAAAACACAGCATTAATGAATAGATGAGAAGTAAAAAAGATTCCAGAAGTGTAAACAGGAAATGAAGACCATTTGAAGGTTAATGTTTTAAAGAAACCCACGTTTTAAAACATTTAAGTTTTGAGTGTTGATTCAGAAATGAATGTGTTCATAACTAAACGTTTTTACAGCATGTTTGTGTCCGCTGATAGACTATGGCACTGAGCTCTGCCGCAGGAAGTGTGTGTCTCATGTGTTCTGGTGTTCTGATGGACCTCCCGCTGTGTGGATCTGCTCGTGTGTGGTCAGACTGTGTTCTGGTGTTACGATCTGTGCTTTACCTGCTCCAACACCTCGTCAACTTCCAGAGCTACGTCTGGAAACCAGCGCGTCTGGACAGAGCGAACTCGCGGCCTCGACCTGACAGCTTTGAAGGAACACCTAACCCGAGTCTGCACGACACCGCCGCTAATGGCTCAGGACTACCAGTATAGCAGTGGCTCTGGACCTCAAGAGGATTTACACAAATACAAGCATTGAAATAAGCTAAAACAACGATAAATCGAGATATTTATAATTTTAACGCTCTGGTGGTCCATTGAAAAAGACATAATATTGTACGGTATTGGAGTTGTTGGGTATTTGGACTGGAAACAAGACACAAATACAAAGTAAGAAAAGCATTAAAGCTGAAAGTCAAACTGTGGAGCTGTTAAATGCGGGATTGGTGACTCCAGCGTTCCCTCCCGAGTCTGACCACCCCACAGCTCTCGCTCTCAAACGCTTTAAAAGCTGCGCAATTACCTTTTATGATCTGCCGAGGAACTGTGAGATGGCCTCTTCTGAAATGACCAGGGCTTTGCTCTCGGCTCTTTTACAGTGCCACTTCTTTCCACGTTCACATCAAGCACGTGTTTCGCTTCAGGAAGAGTTGTAGCTCGGCTTTGATGGCTTGTGGGAGGTCTGGTCTTCAGCTTTGATTGGAGGGGTGGACAGAATGCTGAGAGTAAATCAGCAGCGTCAATATAATGGACAAATCTCTCCTAACGGTGATGTCCGGGCAGGAACGGGAGGGTCTGATCAATGCATCCGGACTCATCCCATTAGAAACGAAGAGCAAAGCAGAGCCGAGAGCCATCAGGAAGATTGCCGTGACTGAACCACAGATGCTGTGATCTCCACGGCCGACGCCACTCTTTAATGCACGTGCGTATCTCCTCAGAACATTGTTCAAACTAACAGGAAGTCCAAACCATCTTACTCCACCATACAATCTCAGATGACTCTACTAATACCAGCGTCCTAAACAATCTCTCGGTTTCTCCAGTCCCCATCTCATCATTAATTTGATCCCTTAAAACTCATCAGAATTATTTTTTTCTTTCAATTTGAAAAAATATCTTGAATGTAACTCGACACCCTCGCCTCATTTAGTATGCGCGGTTCTATGAATATGCTAATGAGCCCCGCCCCCACTCATGTGTCACGATCACACATTGATCCAGGGTGCGTTTCCCGTACGACGATGTAACTTGCTGCTTCACTACCGTAGTACGATGCATCATTGGAGAAATCAACTAGCTAGTCACGACTGTTTCCCGAAACCCACTGTCGCAAAGTATCGTTTCACACGTGGTGGAGTTATAACTATGTTTAATTAAAAAGAATTGTTAATATAAATTACAGACATGTCATCTGAGGACTATTTCTAATTGTTCTGTTATTTTGCTTTATTTCCAGACTCAATATTTGGCTCGTTCTTACATAGTAGAGCACGTTCGCACATGCGCACTCTTCAAAATCGGTACTTCAAATCTGTCGACAAACTAAAAGACGTAAATTACATTTATATGTATGCTGAAATAAAAGGCACCATGTCATGCAATATAGAAACGATGCCTCTAACCACAGGTCGAGAGCTGTCGTTCAAACCACACAACTTTGCGATGCTGTTTGCGAATGTTCGTTGGAACGATGGTTTCGGGAAACACCATCTCGTTGAACTATGCTGACAACAAGGGAACTTGCGACCATAGTTGGCTAACGATGCTTTCGGGAAACGTACCCCTGATTGGTTACAAGGTTGTTTGTGACATCAGAAACACTGACGAATTTCAAAGCATGTTTTTGAGACTGTCGACTTACTCCACAAGAGCAACACTTGACGATGTGTGACGTAGATGTAGAGTAGGGTTGTGTATCGTTTGAATTTGAATGATTCTGATTCCGATTCCTTGTTTTGATTCCGGTTCCCAACGATTCTCGATTCCGATTCTTTTAAGAGGCGGGGTCAAAAAAGTTTAGCTAACCTTGCAAACCAACGGTCTTTCTGAAGGAAATACTCCTTTCTAAAGGGAAATACTCTGCATTTTGCCGAGATTTTGTTATTTTTATAAAAGTGAAGCCACACTTTGGACCGCCGACGTAAGCTACTCATGTTCGACTCGCGCGGTTATGCCAACACTTCCGGTAGACGCTTCTTCATTGGTGTTGTTCAGCGGTTTCTTCTTCTGCTCGGCGGACTGTGAATATCGAAACTAGGAATCGAAATTTTAACTTTTGAACGATTCCGGGAAATACGAAAAGTCAGTCGCGGTTCCAATCGATACTCGGTTCTCGATACCCAACCCTATGTAGGAGTAGCGTAAGCTTTGACGCCTCTCGCGAATCAAACAAACAGCGCTGGGCAACCGCGTTCATCATCACGTTGTGCATCAAGTTCAAGTGTTACTCTTTTGGGATAAGTCGACTTATTTTACTTTGACTTAGTCGATAAAGGTTTAAATGTGGGTATTTTTTTTACACAAACGCATCGTTTCACGTCAGAAGGCTTTTATTAAGCCGTTCTGAGCACTTTTGTCACTGATGGATTGGTTCTGATGGACTTCCAAAAAAGTATACCCATTGACTCCCATTAGAAGGCTTGGAAGACCCAGGACATTTTACTGTATAACTCTGTCTGAAAGCAGAAAGTCATACACTAGGATGAGTTGAGCGTGAGTAAATCGTGGGCTAGTTTTCATTGTTGGTTGAACTATCCCTTTAAGCAAAAACTCACTTAATTTTAAATTCTTCTTGATTTAACAAGACAAAAAGACCAAGACGGAAAGCATGGTTTGCAGCGTTGGCCGTGTGAGCTGCGGCAGTGATGTTCACCGCATCAGATGCTGTGTGTGTATCTGATTTCAGTGTCTCTGACAGGGTTTGGTGTGTTTCTCAGGGGCCGGTCTGTCAGCCTGTAGAAACCGGTTCCTTCGGCCTGTGGCTCTCCGATTTCATCCAGCAAGAAAGCCCAAACAAGCTTTGAGTACAAGAATATGGAAACTGACAGAAATAAATGTGGGCTTGGGGAAACGGCAGTACGAATCGGCCTGAGAGTGAGGAGATGGGTCTGGCGTGGTGGCCCGAAGCCGTGGGCTGGAGATCTGAAGCTCCACACGCTGGTGCCGGCGCTGAACGCCTGTGACACACCGACAGTGGGCGGCCGGGTCGTGTGTGTTCACGTGCCACAAACACTCAAGTCCAACAGAGAGCGAGAGCGCCATTGGACGGGAGATGCTGTCAATCATCGGGCCAGATGAGCATCTCTGGCGGGCAACAGAAGTCTGGTGGGGTTACAAGATATTGAGCGTTCATAGTGAGACCGGACCCCGGATAGATCCCATTTGAACATTCTCTGTCGACTATAAGATGTGCATCTCCATTGGACAATGATGAGACTAAAGAAGTCTGGATATTATGTTATTTTTCCAGGACATTTCCTGAACATGTGCTAAGAGCTGTCAATCAAAGCACAATGGGCCAATCACAGCACACTGGCCCAGCTAACCAATCACAGCACGTTTCGTATTTCAGATTGAGGGTTTCGTATTTCCTCATTATGTTACTAACCCAGTAACATTATGAGGGTCCATACATGCAAACCGAAGCATTGAGAACTTTGTAAGTGTACAGACCGTTTAATAAGAAGATATGTTATAAAGATCACAAATATGTATATAAAGGCTAGACGTGCTACGGCAGCGTTTCTACCGTCATCACCGGCGGCCATCTTGTCACAGGCAAGCTGATGTAAGATGAGTGGTCAGCACGAACACAAATACTCTTATCTCGTTGAAATCTTGACGGATTTACAAACGGTTTGGTTTCTTACAAACCTTATTAACGTGGCCATAATTATATGGATTATTTATTTATACATTTTTTATTCATAAGTATGCAGTGTCGTAACTACATCTCTGACGTTTATAACAAACCAAACCGTTTGAAAATCGGTAGAAAATTGAGCAAGTTATGGTTATTTAAATAGTACATGTACCATTAACACAATGTTACGAGTGAGCGAGCTGCCTGAGACAAGATGGCCGCCAGATGCGACGTCGACCTCCATTGACCCGCAGCGTGGACGACACATCTAGCCTTTATAGATATCTATGGTTCATACAGTTCAGCTCACTTAGCGCGACGTTCGTGGTTTGACTTGTCGTGACTATTTTCCAAGATGGCTCCTTATGCGAAGCGGACTGTCTTTATAAAATATCTTCTTATTCAACAAAGTTCTCAATGCTTTGATTTGCATGTATGGACCCTCATTATGTTACTATGTTAGTGTGGGGCTATATTGAGGCTTGTTAGTGGTATAAACTAGCGATTTCTCTTTACTTATTATATGCCCCCATTACTAGCATTATACACTAAACAGTTTTTAGAGATAAAACTCTTTCCATTCGATTATCATGAAAACCAATCTCAGAGACCGGTTGACTAGGTAAATGTGACCTTTAAGACACATTCTTGGCATAATTAGCCCAAAATGATCATGTAAAAGACTTGCTGTTGTGGATGAGTCGCCCTCATATATAATCACATGTAATCCTGTGGCCAGTTTGATTCGCACTCACACTCGTCCAACCCTGTTCCATATTCACCACTGTGCTGAGCATTACGATATCGTCTCGCACACAATTCAGCACTTAGGACATGGCTTGGACTGTGGATAAATTCTTGCAAGAAAAATGCTGTGAATTGGCTTTTAAAGCCATCAAGAGCAGAATACATTAGTTGTCAGAGGGAATCACAGTGCAAAGAGCTTCTTTTGTTCTGTAATGCGCGTGGCCTTCACTCGCTCTCGGTCCCGTCTGCCTCGTCTCTTCAACGGCCTTTAAAGATAACCCTCATCTGCGCACAGGAGAGGAGTGATATAAGAGAGTGTCGAGAGGATGGGGTTTAGGCTTCTAATGCGTTCTTCCCATTCACGCCTCCCTGAGACACGAGCGGGGCACTAAAACACGGAGCGCCGGGATGGAGGAGCCGCCTCTGATTTGTGCCCAAAGCCATCAGTGTCACTGGACTCAGCTTGTCAGTCTGAGAGAGCATCAAAGCCTGCGCTCGGGAAGGCCTGTCACAAACAGTAATGGATATCATTTCAAATATGTAGGGCCTCCGCTGTCTTGGAGCCGGTGTACGCTGACCCCTGACCCCTGCCCAGAGAGGTGGAACGGGCTCAACTGTGGGGTTAACTTCTCTAATCAAGTTTTCCTATGAATCGTTTGCTGCACCGTGCGATTTGATGCGGGTAAATATCTCCTGCCATGCTGAAAATACGGCATGTCTGTCAAAGTAAATGAAGTCTCAAAGAGCTGTAGCTTCACTCTAAAACACCGAACCAAATCCTGGGTTGACCCTTTTGGGTCAGTTTTTTTGGATTATTTTTTTAGTGTTTGGATAGATTTTATGTTACTCAGATCCTGGGTCAGACGTAACAACCCAGTGTTTGGGTAGTTTTCGTGTAACACAGATCCTGGGTCAGAAATTACAACCCAGTGTTTGGGTAGTTTTTGTGTAGCACAGACCCTGGGTCAGAAATTACAACCCAGTGTTTGGGTAGATTTCGTGTAACACAGATCCTGGGTCAGAAATTACAACCCAGTGTTTGGGTAGTTTTTGTGTAGCACAGACCCTGGGTCAGAAATTACAACCCAGTGTTTGGGTAGTTTTCGTGTAACACAGATCCTGGGTCAGAAATTACAACCCAGTGTTTGGGTAGTTTTTGTGTAGCACAGACCCTGGGTCAGACGTAACAACCCAGTGTTTGGGTAGATTTTGTGTAACACAGATCCTGGGTCAGACGTAACAACCCAGTGTTTGGGTAGTTTTTGTGTAACACAGATCCTGGATCAGACGTAACAACCCAGTGTTTGGGTAGTTTTATGTTACTCAGATCCTGGATCAGACGTAACAACCCAGTGTTTGGGTAGTTTTGTGTAACACAGATCCTGGGTCAGACGTTACAACCCAGTGTTTGGGTAGTTTTTGTGTTACCCAGATTCTGGATCAGACGTTACAACCCAGTGTTTGGGTAGTTTTTGTGTTACCCAGATTCTGGATCAGACGTTACAACCCAGTGTTTGGGTAGTTTTATGTTACTCAGATCCTGGATCAGACGTAACAACCCAGTGTTTGGGTAGTTTTTGTGTTACCCAGATTCTGGATCAGACGTTACAACCCAGTGTTTGGGTAGTTTTATGTTACTCAGATCCTGGATCAGACGTAACAACCCAGTGTTTAGGTAGTTTTTGTGTAACACAGATCCTAGGTCAGACGTTACAACCCAGTGTTTGGGTAGTTTTTGTGTAACACAGATCCTGGGTCAGACGTAACAACCCAGTGTTTGGGTAGTTTCTGTGTAACACAGATCCTGGGTCAGACGTTACAACCCAGTGTTTGGGTAGTTTTTGTGTAACACAGATCCTAGGTCAGACGTTACAATCCAGTTTTTGTGTAACACAGATCCTGGGTCAGACGTAACAACCCAGTGTTTGGGTAGTTTTTGTGTAACACAGATCCTAGGTCAGACGTTACAATCCAGTTTTTGTGTAACACAGATCCTGGGTCAGACGTAACAACCCAGTGTTTGGGTAGTTTTTGTGTTACTCAGATCCTGGATCAGACGTAACAACCCAGTGTTTGGGTAGTTTTGTGTAACACAGATCCTGGGTCAGACGTTACAACCCAGTGTTTGGGTAGTTTTTGTGTAACACAGATCCTAGGTCAGACGTTACAATCCAGTTTTTGTGTAACACAGATCCTGGGTCAGACGTAACAACCCAGTGTTTGGGTAGTTTTTGTGTAACACAGATCCTGGGTCAGATGTTACAACCCAGTGTTTGGGTAGTTTTTGTGTAACACAGATCCTAGGTCAGACGTTACAATCCAGTTTTTGTGTAACACAGATCCTGGGTCAGACGTAACAACCCAGTGTTTGGGTAGTTTCTGTGTAACACAGATCCTGGGTCAGACGTAACAACCCAGTGTTTGGGTAGTTTCTGTGTAACACAGATCCTGGGTCAGACGTAACAACCCAGTGTTTGGGTAGTTTCTGTGT
Organism: Cyprinella venusta; assembly: GCA_038021265.1. Classification (NCBI taxonomy): domain Eukaryota; kingdom Metazoa; phylum Chordata; class Actinopteri; order Cypriniformes; family Leuciscidae; genus Cyprinella; species Cyprinella venusta. The sequence goes on from CM075865.1 coordinate 435,796, forward strand.
AACACAGATCCTGGGTCAGACGTAACAACCCAGTGTTTGGGTAAAAACAACCCAAATTGTGTTGTTTTTAACCCAGTGTTTTTCGAGTGTTTAAATGAATGCATAAGTGTTAAATAAAACAATAAATGACGAGGTGTAACTTCAACGGTTGTCGATTTTTTTTTTTAATGGACACCAAAAACCCACAGGCTGATACGATAATTCTGACATCCGAAATGTCGCTTGGGATTAGTCACGGAGCGTTTCTTTCCCCCTTCAAGTGTGCTTTGATGTCAGTGTGCTTTAAACAAAGCCTGAGCTTCCTCGTGCCCACCGGCTCTTTGGCTTCTAGTGTAATTCTGGGCAAGAATGAGAGCTTGTAACCTCTGACTAATTATAGTGTCAGTGTCGCAGTCTTCCTGTGACTGTCGCACAAACACTCACGCTTGTTTGTTTTCTATGTTTTGTCTGCATCTACTCTGTTGGGTGTGGACTTCAAAGGTGACCTTGTAGTGACCCTGCCCTAGGTCTAGCTTTGAACTATTGTGCCGATTTTGTGTATGTAACTATACAATAATAACAATCATTAATTCTTGCCATTAATAGTTGAGTCCAGGTGTGTTGTGAACACGTAACCGTCGGCTCTCGGATGCCCCATCGACGGCATTATATGAGAACTGAACTGGACGATGACATCACAGTTTCCTCCAGAGTGGCTATATATATATAAGAACTGAGTTAATAACTTTTTTACAACAAAAATGAAACAACACAGAACAAACTTAAGCTGGACTGTGACGCTATTTTCTTCTAGAAGCAAACTTTGTTGCACTATTTTCCTCTGTGAAGCTGCGTTGAATCACTCTGTGTTGTATAAATAACGGAGACGGACTTGTTCCTGCGTTTCGCTGCAGAGAATGTCGTCTAATCTTCTCCTGATGAAGCAGACATGGTGATAATGACCTGCTATATGCCCCAAACTCTGTGATTTACACCCGTCATGTTACGCCAGCTCAACCCTGTGGAAACACCGCCGGTCAGAGAACCCGTCAGAGAACCTGGCGACGGTGGGGATTACTTTTACATCGGTGACATCTACAGCTCTGGGTAGACGACAGTCTAGTGTGTTTTGTTGTAAATGTCGCTCGATCAGACTCTTATTCCTCGGCTGGATCGTGTCGAGACTTTGAAACTCACATCTGACCTTCGACCCGTTGGACCCCATTGAAGACACTATACATTATCAGGAAGTGAACTAATCCTTTAATCCACACACCACTCGTGACAAGTCCTCATCTGAGAGATGACCATCCCACCAATACAGATGATGCTCGAGATACACATTAGGGAGATTTGGAGAGGAAGATGTCACTAATTGCTGTGTACGGTCCGGCCTCTTGGATCGTGTTCCTCTGAGTGGAGCGTTTCTCCGACTGCTCAACCGCATTCAGATGGAAATTGAGTTTTTCAGTGAATGCTCAATCCATTCCCTCAAGGACCGTGCAGACAGAAAGCGGTTTTGCTGTTTTTCCATCATCAATATTAATTGATTTATGTTGACGTGCATTGTTGGGATCTCATGGTTTTGGCGCATATGCATCTCGCTCCTATAAAAATGTCGAGTTTCTCTAAAGGGCCATTAGCACGAGAGCCTCGCTTTTTAAGGACACCCGGCATCGTCTGCTTCGGTAACGAGAGATTCGTCTAAAAATATCGTTGTCATGTATTATCGCTCCTCCAATAAAAGCAGAATCGTGACCTCAGGCTTCGTCTGAGCTTGAGAAAGCTTTGCTACAGTAAAAGATTTGATCTCAGGACAAAGAAGACTGGAAAGAGGTCAGAGAGAGAGAGAGAGAGAGACCAACGGGTGACAGAAACGCTTACGACGCACTGCCACTTCTCTCTCCTCCCTTCTTCCTCGCCTCCATCCTTTCTCTCTCATGCCCTTGTCAGCTAATTATCCAGAATTAGTATCTTCTTTCACACCAGTGGTGTCATTCTGCCTTAGCCTGATTTGTCCGCTCGTGTGACTGGGTGCTAAACTTGTGACAACTGATGAGCTTGAAGCAGGCAGAGATTAATTGCAAGTGAAAAGCTGACAGGTCTGACGTCGCAAAAAAGCAACCCTGGTACTGTAGACGCCCGCGTCACGGCCTTCACACGAGTGTGTGTGTGTGTGTGTGTGGCTCCAGGGGTCCGGGGTTCTTCGCAGACACTCACACAGATCCTGGAGGAACGACATGTGCTGTCATCAAGCCGAGGAGGGAGTGTCCTGATCCTGCTCTCTCTCTGCACACACAGGTTAACTGTTTTCTAGTCAGTGGGCATTACGGCACATCTAATGAACAGGGAGCCGCGTGTGTGTGTGTGTGTGTGAATGGAAGGTCAGGTTTGCTCTCAGGAGGGGCATTCTGGTCCATTAATCACTGAACATAAAGATGCCAGCAAATAAACACAGCAGGTGGAGTGAGCCGGGGTCGCCGCCGCCACACCAGTTCAAAACACACTCGACTGGTGAAGGATATGTGCAGTTCTGCTTTAAGCATATCCATATGAAGCTGCAGGCCTCCGTGTTCACTCTACAACTCTGGGTTACTTTTCAACCCGAATCCTGAGTTCAGGCTTTTGAGAACATTTTAGGGGAAATATGATCAGTGTTTGGGTAGTTTTTGTGTAACACAGATCCTGGGTCAGACGTAACAACCATAGACAGTAAAAGAAATGGACAGATCTCATTGGAACTCCATTGAGACGATTGAAGCCCATTGGCGATTTTTTAGCACTTCCGTCCCTGACGCACAGACTCATACAGAGCTAGTCTACGTAGATGTGACGTGAGTGACCCGTTTGACTTCTAGTGCGGCGGCATGAGAAATCTGAATCATTCCCTTCCCAAACATGCGCAGAGGCGGAGAGTATGAATAGGAGCTGTCCACGGGCTAGGAACAGGAGACACTTTTGCTAGGTATTCTGATTAATTGTTTTGTCATTTTGCCTCCACATTTCCCCAATTGCGCGCAAGCTTCTCCTCATGTCCATACGGTAATCTCTCAACTGTGCGATCGAGAGTCGCACGGGTATGACGCAATCGTTAGCCTACTTTCACTAAAACTGCTTCTACGGGGCCATAACATAAGCTACAAAGGTAATGGAGCTATTTATACATTGTCGAGTTTCTTTAGAAATAAATAAAGGACAAATGGGGTCTTCAAACGCCTCAGATGTAAAGTTATTCACTGTCGAAGTGACGCCGAAATGAACGGGAGTCAATGGGAATGCTAACGCAAGTGAAGTTCTGCTACAAGATGACCGCTCCCGCGAGACTTCAACTTCCGCTCGATGGATTACCCCCTTGGTAACAACCTTCTAGTAACAACCCAGTGTTTGGGTAGTTTTTGTGTTACACAGATCCTGGGTCAGTCGTAACAACCCAGTGTTTGGGTAGTTTTTGTGTAACACAGATCCTGGGTCAGACGTAACAACCCAGTGTTTGGGTAGTTTTTATGTAACACAGATCCTGGGTCAGACGTAACAACCCAGTGTTTGGGTAGTTTTTGTGTTACTCAGATCCTGGGTCAGACGTAACAACCCAGTGTTTGGGTAGTTTTTATGTAACACAGATCCTGGATCAGACGTAACAACCCAGTGTTTGGGTAGTTTTTGTGTAACACAGATCCTGGGTCAGACGTAACAACCCAGTGTTTGGGTAGTTTTTGTGTTACTCAGATCCTGGGTCAGACGTAACAACCCAGTGTTTGGGTAGTTTTTGTGTAACCTAGATCCTGGGTCAGACTTAACAACCCAGTGTTTGGGTAGTTTTTATGTTACTCAGATCCTGGGTCAGACTTAACAACCCAGTGTTTGTGTAGTTTCTATGTAACACAGATCCTGGGTCAGGCGTAACAGCTGTGGTTGGGTTTATTATTATTATTGTGTTTATCGACCTCTTCAGGAGAGATCAGTGCAACTCAATAAAAAGGGTGTGTGTCTCCGGTAAAATATAGTTTTGTGTAATTTTTTGTATCTATAAATAGTTTTTGTTCTCGTTGTCGTTTAATTTATGCTAATGCAAAGCAACATACAGGGGCGTGATGTGAGTCTGCTAGAGGAGTGTGGCGTCGATCTTTTCGCATGATGCAAACGCCTGATGCTTTGCATACAATTTTATGATTTTTTTAAAGATACAGAATGTAGTTAAAATATGTTGTCAGAACTGTACACGGATCGTTTATGGACAGGTTATGGAGTCATGTCTCCGCTACGAGTGAACACGTCCGTCAGGATCCTCGGCTGAACACGACACAAGCTCAGAGATCCAGTGTGTTACAGTGGAGATTACACTTACGCCATTACACTCCAATCACTTATGAATGCTTTCATTTTTACTTCTAATATTTGTTGTATGCGATCTGTATTTTAAAAATATGATCAAAAATAAAAGAATTACCAAACCATGCAGAGGTTGTGTGGGGTATATTTTGAAAGTTTCGAAGATTTAAGTTAACATGTAAACATCAATTCATGTATGAAGTAAAAAACAATAATAATTTAGTACTGTAAAAATGAATTAACCCAGTGCGTCAGGTCAAATAACAACCCAATGTGCTGGGTAAAATGAACACGTCTTCCGTCCGATGTTTACCCAGACGTTGGGTTGTTTTTCTGGACACATGGACGGATTCTGGGATCCTTGAACTCTCTCTCGCATGAGGCCGTCTGGGGTGAAGTTCAGTACGCCGAGCTCTTACGTCATTAGCGCTCGCTCCGCCGGGACCCCAATGGCCTTTTGAGGGTGGACTCCGAATGAAAGACAAGTCCAACGGCCAGGCTTTCTCTATTCTTCTTTTCAACGAGACTCAGATGAAAACAAGAGAGCCCGTCCTCCACCTCCCTTCCGGCCTCCAGCCACTTGTGCGTAGAAAGCCAATTTCGAGAAACTCGGCTCGAGTGGTTGTTTTATCAACAAGTGGACCCATTGCCTTCATCCTCCTTTTGATTGGTTCGGGGAGGAGAGAACGCGGAAACAAAACAACGAGAGGGAACCGGTAAGAAAGGATGGAATCGCAGGGAGAGAAAGAGAGCGGCTGAAGAGACAGCTGTTGGGGAGGTTAGTTGGAGATTTCCAGCCATTAACTTCAGACTAAGCTGGCTCTCCCACTCGAGCCGAACAAGGGAACGAGGAGCAACAGAAAAGAAGCAGGATTGATCTAGAGCGCCAAAGTGGGCCAACAATGATCAGACGCAGGAGAAGAAGGAGCGCTGGGCCGGTCTCTCTCTTTCAAAGCCACGATAAACAAGGAAATGAGTCAGTAATCATTTCCAGAGAGCGCTTCCCTGCTCAGACTCGCAGCCTCCGTTCATTAGCGGCTCACGCCACTGCGCTCCAGTCCATCTGTGTGTGTGTGTGTGTGTGTATGAGGTCGTCATCACAGCCATCAGTCTTCTTTGCCCTAAAATTTGATATTCATATATATACAGGGTTCCTACAGGTTTCTTCAAGTTAAATTCAACTCTTTTTAAGACCATTTATATAAAAAATTAATACCAATTTCCCGTCCCTACCAGCAAAGAAAAACAAAATCCTTCAACTTGTGTTCATTTATTCTTCAAATGTGGAATGGGTAAAAGATGATAAGTCAAGCAGGTAAAATAAAAACATTTCAGTCGGCCACACGAAAGTTTGCCGAACAATGTTAAGTTGTGTTTTGACATTAGCTAAACACACACAGGACATCAGTTCGGACTGATCTGACATCAGTTCCGACTGGATCGCTTCCCAGATCGACACTATTTTTTCGTTGACGAAAATGTCAATAGATTTGTCATAGTTTTTGTCATTCAAAACTAGCGTCTCGTTTTCGTCAGTGAAAAAATGTCGTTGAAGAAAAGTTTTCATCATTATTTTCGTCAATGAAATTAACACTGACATACAGCACAATTTAAGACCCAGCTATCAATTTTTTAAGACTTTTTAAAGACTTCTTAAGGTATTATTTCCAAATTCACAAATTCAATGCTTTTAAGGCTTTTTAAGACCCTGTAGGAACCCTGTATATATCGTCACGGCCAGCTCAAAGCCGTGGCAAATGAAATGGAGGACTTAGTGATTGAATTGCAAAAAATAAACATTTATTAACATAACTGTTGAAACATATAAAAAAATAAGAAAACATGGTCATCTGTAATGTCTGTCAGGTGCACGGATGTAAATGTATCAGTAACAGAAATCAGAAATCTAAACCAAATAACAAAAACCAAGCCCAAATCAAACACAAAGTAACCCGGAGATCAGACTCTCCCTCTGTACTAGCCAGCCTAACTTTTATAGGGGAATGAACAGGTGGACATCGTTTCCCTTGATGAGTCTCCTAGCCACACCCACTGTCAAGATGAGTAGAGACTCGTCACTAGGGTTGGGTATCGAGAATCGAGTATCGATTGGAACCGGGACTAACTTTTTGTTTTTCCCGGAATCGTTCAAAAGTTAAAATTTCGATTCCTAGTTTCGATATTCACAGTCCGCCGAGCGGAAGAAGAAACCGCTGAATAACACCAATGAAGAAGCGTCTACCGGAAGTGTTGGCATAACCGCGCGAGTCGAACATGAGTAGCTTACGTCGGCGGTCCAAAGTGTGGCTTCACTTTTATAAAAATAACAAAATCTCGGCAAAATGCAAAATTTGTGACAGGAGGAGTATTTCCTTCAGAAAGACCGTTGGTTAGCAAGGTTAGCTAAACTTTTTTGACCCTGCCTCTTAAAAGAATCAGAATCGAGAATCGTTGGGAACCGGAATCGAAACAAGGAATCGGAATCAGAATCGTTCAAATTCAAACGATACACAACCCTACTCGTCACAATATATACAGTATTAAAGCTGGACAACGATTAATCACATCAAAAATAAAATTTTGTGTTTACACAGTATATGTGCGTGTACGGTGTATAATTATTTTGTATATATAAATACACACATCAAAAAAGTTCATCAAAGTTGTCCGAAAACAAGGACGGATATTATTTGGTTTCGATCCACTTCTATCAATATATATTTTTTTCTTAAATATAACTCACTCACGTCGTAAATATCCGTTTGTTCAGTTTAGCGTCTTCAGTGAAGAGCAGCGTCGTCCATCGCTCTGAGTGACCAGGGGTGAGTTTCCCGAAAGCATCGTTAGCCAACTATGGTCGTTGTCAGCATAGTTCAACGAGTCGGTGTTTCCCGAAACCATCGTTCCAACGGACATCGTTTCTATATTGCAGGACATTTGGACGTAATAAATCCTGATCTTGAGCAAAATAAGCAGTAGAGACTCGTTACTTTTCGTTATTTTTGTTTTTGCGCACAAAAAGTGTTTTCGTCGTTTGATAAAGTTAAGATTGAGCCACTTGGACTATTGTAACGATGTCTTTAATGACTTTTCGAGGCCAGCAAGAGTCATTCCCTCAAGAAGCCTATGGACTAGTATACAGGAGCGATCTTAATATCTTAAATATCTTCATTTGTGTTCTATAGATGAACGAAGGTCTTACGGGGTTGAACAACATGAGGGTGAGGAAATACTGACAGAATTATCATTTTTGGGTCAACTAACCCTGTAATTGGATCTCAAACAGTTTCATTAAAAGTAGACACTACGTGCGAAACCAACGTGGTTGAACGATACTTTGCGACAGTGGGTTTCGGGAAATAGTCGTGACTAGTTGATTTTTCCAACGATGCATCGTACTATGGTAGTGAAACAGCGAACTACGTTGTTGTACGGGAAACGCACCCCAGATCAGCGGACATGTGCAGTGTTACACCAGAGACACACAAACACACACACGGCCTGAGTTGTGTTTGAACTGAAGACCAACAGATCATGATTTCAGATTTTGACCAAGTTAATGTACAGTACTATTATGATTATGAATTATTATTATGACACGTTTATCCCGAAGTTGAATGCATGATTGTCATAATCCTTTAACCAAGTATTAAAGGAGAACTCTGGGCAATTTTTAAAATAATCTTGATCGTTAGACCTTTGTAAGTACTGACTATAGAAAAAAAAAAAACGAACAGGATTGGTGATATGAGTTATGATCAGAGTTGGTGATCATAACTCGTTGCACATGATCAACACGGGACTACATGATCAGCGTGAGACTACAGCTTGCCGTCTAAGACTATTTAGGAGAGTTAAAACAATGGCTAAGTTGCTAGACGCATCTTGTTCACATGTAGGGTCCCTGTTCATGTTGGAAAGACATTTTAATTGCATTTTGTGTCTGTTAAGAGCCTCAAAAACGCTCTTTAAATCCATGCCGTTTTACTTGGGTGGAGCTCTGGGCATTCGCACACACTCGATGAGGAGCGACTCTACACACACCACACACACTCAATGCTTGACTGGATTACGCCGATGCCTATATCGTTTGAGTCCTACACACACACACACACACGAGTCCATCAATGCTCTGATTAATCCAGTCTTCTGTTTGTTTGTTTCGATGTTCTGAGGAAAAGAGCCGCGTCTGATCCGATCTGATGAGATTTATCAATATCAGTCCCATCTCTAACGTAATCTCGTTACAGTCTTTACTCCTGCATCTGTCATTTTCTTTTTTTAATGTCATACGGATGTTTGTTTTTTTAAGTCAGGGATATTTGATCCGTCGTAACAAACGTTCTCGCATTAATTCAAAAGCATTACTTTAATTTGTGGAATATATTCAGGATATTACTCGTATGAACATGTTCCTGATGCGTGCGTGACTCTCTGCGATGATCAAAACATCATTCCAGAGCAGATTATAATAGCTATACAAATTGTATTATTGTTTTTTCATCTTTGAGATGTTAAAGTTTCTGTTTGAACAATTTAATTTCCCTCTATAACAGATTTATAAACTGTTAAAATCAGAAAAAAACTGGAAAAAGGTTCTGTGAAACTGTACTGTGGAGTTATTAGACGTGCTTCTGTACATTTAAAGAATATTCATCTATAAGAAAATTAATTTTATTTGGTTAAATTATAATTTTCTTCTATTATATGAATCATTTGATAGAGATGATGTCAGAGATTTGTCCAAATTTTCTTTTATGTAAAACCTGAAAAGTGTCAGTACACTGTAAAAAATAATCTTGTTAAAAAAACAGTAAACTACTGGCAGCATCATACCGTAAAAATACTAAAAAAGTGTTACTGTTTTTGAAATTAACAGCTAAATACCATATTGTCAGCTACAAATATATAATATAATATATAAAACTTTCATTGAATAGCTATGCTCTAACACAAAAACAGTAACACACCGTATAGTTACGGTATGATGCTGGTACACTCTAAAAAATGCTGGGTTGTTTTAACCCAATTTGGGTCAAATATGGACAAACCCAAAATGTTGGGTTAAAAATGTAATGTAAAACTTTTACCCAACGGCTGGGTTAGTCCATATTTGGCCCAAAGTTGGGTTAAAACAACCCAGCATTTTTTAGAGTGTATGCACAGCTGCCGGTAGTTTACCGTTTTTTTTACACGATTATTTTTTACAGTGTACAGTACATCAAGTCGACACGCGGAGTCGTGATCACGATCAGACTGATATCTTCCACATCACGCTTGAGGGTCATCGAGTCGCTGATCTTTGCCTTGCGTTTCAATAATTACATCAAAATACATTTAATCAATAGATCTTCGAACGCAGCGACATGAGTCTGTTCCACTCATAAACCACACCGAACGTGATGTTCCTCTTCAGATGAACGAGAGCGGATGACCTCTGACCCTTCACTCGTCCGCTTGTTAAAGCACGACAGGGGTCGAGCAGCGGAGAAACACAAGCCTTGAGACCGAAGACAGCGCTGTAAATATGCAGGAGATCACAGGAGACGAACGCAGGAGCGCCGGACGCTTTACCAGCGCCGCTACAACATCTTAAAGAGGCCAATAAAACACACACACACACACACACCTCCTCGCTCTGCAAGAGGCCCAGCTGTACTACTCTCTCTCTCCAACATCGAGGAGGATGAGGCACTGAAAACACTGAAACACTGTTCTGAGGTCAGGCCTAAACCGTGATGACGTGGACTGGACTTCTCTGCGACCGGCTCTCGTCACTCAGGACTGAAATGTGTGGCCCTGCAGGATTAAAATGGCCGAGGCGTCTCGTGTTTCCAGCAGCTCCACTCTTTGAATCAATTTCTTCTCCTCTATCAATCCATAACCGGAGTGCTGGCGTAGTGAATAACCTCACCCTCATCTCTCTCGCTCTGAGCTCGTTCTCTGGGTTATCCCGGTCCAGTTACTGAGAGCCTCTCTTTATATGGTCCACCTGTGGATGAAGAAGCACTGCTCGCTCCTGCTTCAGTCGAAAGAACGCGCCGTTAAAAACATCCCCGCTTGACTGAGTAAATATGGGCCAGAACTCATGTTGGGTCAGTTTTACCCAGCACACTGGGTTGATGGATTTTTCATATAGTACTTTGAACTTTTATTACAAACTTTTAGAAGTTTTTTAAGTTCAGTGTAATGGCCCAGTCGCCGTCTCCACCGCATCGGATCTCGCTTCACTTTCTCTGTTTATATTCTGTATCTTTTCAAAGGTGAGTCACTCACATGTATGTTGATTTGCATAAAATTATACGTAACAATAAAGAATTAATAGATATAAAAAATTTACACAAACCTGTATTTATTTTGACTGAGCTGCAGTGATCTCTCCTGAGGAGGTCGATAACCGGCCGCAATAAATAACCCAACTCTTGGGTTGTTACGTCTGACCCAAGATCTGGGTTACACAAAAACGACCCAAACAATGGGTTGTTATGTCTGACCCAGGATTTGTAAAACTTAAAAACTACCCAAACACTGGGTTGTTAAGCCTGACCCTGGATCTGGGTTACACAAAAACTACCCAAACACTGGGTTGTTACGTCTGACCCAGGATCTGTGTAACACAAAAACTACCCAAACACTGGGTTGTTACGTCTGACCCAGGATCTGTGTAACACAAATCTACCCAAACACTGGGTTGTTACGTCTGACCCAGGATCTGTGTAACACAAATCTACCCAAACACTGGGTTGTTATGTCTGACCCAGGATCTGTGTAACACAAATCTACCCAAACACTGGGTTGTTACGTCTGACCCAGGATCTGTGTAACACAAATCTACCCAAACACTGGGTTGTTACGTCTGACCCAGGATCTGTGTAACACAAATCTACCCAAACACTGGGTTGTTATGTCTGACCCAGGATCTGTGTAACACAAATCTACCCAAACACTGGGTTGTTACGTCTGACCCAGGATCTGTGTAACACAAATCTACCCAAACACTGGGTTGTTACGTCTGACCCAGGATCTGTGTAACACAAATCTACCCAAACACTGGGTTGTTACGTCTGACCCAGGATTTGTAAAACTTAAAAACTACCCAAACACTGGGTTGTTATGTCTGACCCAGGATCTGTGTAACACTAAAACTACCCAAACACTGGGTTGTTATGTCTGACCCAGGATCTGTGTAACACAAATCTACCCAAACACTGGGTTGTTATGTCTGACCCAGGATCTGTGTAACACAAATCTACCCAAACACTGGGTTGTTATGTCTGACCCAGGATCTGTGTAACACAAAAACTACCCAAACACTGGGTTGTTACGCCTGACCCAGAATCTGAGTAACACAAAAACTACCCAAACACTGGGTTGTTACGCCTGACCCAGGATCTGTGTTACACAAACGACCCAAACACTGGGTTGATGTTGTTGATGTTTTTGGAGTGCAGTTCTTCTGTTTTCTGAGATCATGAGTGAAACTCACAGCAGTTTTCTCTGACAGGAGAGCGGTTCGCATGTGTAATTACGATCCCACCTCCGTGCGAATCTTCCGAGGACTTTCACTCGGCACAAGCGCCGGAGAGGGTCAGTGTTTAATAATGAACAGGTCGAGTCCTGCTGTAACGGATACATGCACCTGCTTTGTGCATCAGTCAATTACCTAATTACAACTCTCCCTCAGGGGGAAGATAATCCCGTCTGGGCTCCTCTCCATGAGCACGGATCAAACCTCCACGGATAAGCGGATACCTGCGTCCCGACACCGAGATCAGGAGCCGGAAGCTCATGGGAAGGGTTACGGCCAGCGTTTGAAATGAACTTTTTCACTCACGTTGGCTGATCATTAATCATAAATGACTTCATATAAGTTATTATATCCCCGGAAAACAAGACTTATTAATATTGTATGGCATTTTACTCATCTAGCCAATGCATCTTGATTCAAAAATATTTGGATATTTGGACTGGAAACAAGACACACATATCTATTAAGGAAACACATTTTTTGCAGTGTGTTGGGGTCGGGGTGCGTCTCCAGTTTCCCAGCAGGTCTGGGGTCAGATTCTGCTCACAGAACACACCTGGGATCGGGTGTCCTCGGATCCGCCCGGAGGTTCCCAGGCAAGGACACTTAAAGCAATCATAGAGAGCTCAGCTGTGATTAAACCACTCACTTTTCCTCTCTCGGGACGGGATGATCTCTCGCTGAAAGTCTTCATCTCAATCCCACACGCCTCCGAAACCCTCGTTCAGCGGCACTGAAAAATCAATCGCAGCTTATCGATAACGACCGGCCGTAAATCTCAGGCAAAGCCAGATGAAAAATACAAAGTGAACAAGAAATTGAATAGCAGGTCAAGCTTCGCATGTTCCTAAAAATCAATTTTCACACATTAGAGCTATTAGGTTATTGAGATTTAGATGAGAAATCACCCGCAGAAGGATTACGAGAAACCACCAATCCAGGAGGACTGCGTTTCCCAAAAGCGTCGTCAGCCAACTACGGTCTCGAGTTCTGTCGTTATCAGCAGTTCAACGAGTCGGTGTTTCCCGAAACCATCGTTCTAACAAACATTCGCAGAGGAGTGTGTGAGTTACGCGAGTTACGGCGTTATATAGGAAACACACCCAGTGTGGAGCTGAAAGAGCTGAAGCGCTGCGAGTGGGATCTGCTAATAAAGCTAATGCAGTGTCTGAAGGAGAGCTATTAATGATCTGACGTCCCAGACACCCTAATGTTGGAGAAGCGTCTCCCCGACTGAGCTTTAATCCATCACGCCGAGATAACCGGATTACGGCCTGACACTTTACTGTTTTCTGAGCACTCTGGTGCCGGCGCAGGAAAACACACGCCAGTCCAGCGTGATATCGAGACCAAACAGCTTTACAGCGGAAACACAGATTCTCCCGCTTCTTCGGGCCATTTCACATGAGAAACGAGGTCAAAAGGTCGAGGAGACTTGCTCAGTTAGTGTAAACCAACCTGGAGTTCAGCGTATTTATTTATTCCCACATTCATTTAACACACGCCTAGGACAATTATGGGGTTCTGTTTCATTTACATTAATACAGTGAAGAAAGGAACTGTTGTTATGTCTGACCCAGGATCTGTAAAACATAAAAATGACCCAAACACTGGGTTGTTAGGTCTGACTCAGGATCTGGGTAACACAAAAACTACCCAAACACTGGGTTGTTACGTCTGACTCAGGATCTGTGTTACACAAAAACTACCCAAACACTGGGTTGTTACGTCTGACCCAGGATCTGTGTTACATAAAAACTACCCAAACACTGGGTTGTTACGTCTGACTCAGGATCTGTGTTACACAAAAACTACCCAAACACTGGGTTGTTACGTCTGACTCAGGATCTGTGTTACACAAAAACTACCCAAACACTGGGTTGTTACGTCTGACCCAGGATCTGTGTTACATAAAAACTACCCAAACACTGGGTTGTTACGCCTGACCCAGGATCTGGGTTATACTAAAACTACCCAAACACTGGGTTGTTACGCCTGACCCAGGATCTGGGTTACACAAAAACTACCCAAACACTGGGTTGTTACGCCTGACCCAGGATCTGGGTTACACAAAAACTACCCAAACACTGGGTTGTTACGTCTGTCCCAGGATCTGGGTTACACAAAAACTACCCAAACACTGGGTTGTTACGCCTGACCCAGGATCTGGGTTATACTAAAACTACCCAAACACTGGGTTGTTACGTCTGTCCCAGGATCTGGGTTACACAAAAACTACCCAAACACTGGGTTGTTACGCCTGACCCAGGATCTGGGTTACACAAAAACTACCCAAACACTGGGTTGTTACGTCTGTCCCAGGATCTGGGTTACACAAAAACTACCCAAACACTGGGTTGTTACGTCTGACCCAGGATCTGGGTAACACTAAAACTACCCAAACACTGGGTTGTTACGTCTGTCCCAGGATCTGGGTTACACAAAAACTACCCAAACACTGGGTTGTTACGCCTGACCCAGGATCTGGGTTACACAAAAACTACCCAAACACTGGGTTGTTACGCCTGACCCAGGATCTGGGTTACACAAAAACTACCCAAACACTGGGTTGTTACGTCTGTCCCAGGATTTGGGTTATACTAAAACTACCCAAACACTGGGTTGTTAGGTCTGACTCAGGATCTGTGTTACACTAAAACTACCCAAACACTGAAAAAGTAGCCTTAAAAATTTGACCCAAAAGGCTCAACCCAGGATTTGGAGAGTTGTTTCTTCTTCACATTAACATCGAAACTTTTAAAAAAAAAACATAAGATGACGCCGGTCCAACTGAAACATTTGAGACACAAACGTTTTTCTGAGGAGTTTCAATCGGACGTTCATCAAATGGTTTTTAAATGTTACTTGTTTCAGAGAACATCCATATGTATCGTCCCATAATGTTTGAAGAATGATACAATGTAATGTTTCCTTAATGTTCACATAAACAAGAAAAAACACTTTTCAAACATTTCAAAAACTGGACATTTTTATAGAGAACATTCATTCTTTCATCGGAACGCTCTTAGAAAACACTGATCTCATTCTCATTCTGTCTGATGAACACTATCATAAAGTGATCATGTAATATCAAACACACAAAGCCTTTGAGATTAGAATATCTGATCACGACTGAAAGAGTAAATCCTGTAAATCATTTAAATGGCCAAATCCAGTCAAAGGCAGTGTGTGTGTGGTGTGTGTGTGTGTGTGATTACTCATGCGTCGGTGTAGCGTATCTTCCTAAAGGGATTTGGGATGTTCTAGTTCAGGAGTGAATCTGGTCAGGGCAGATCTGTTGACATGACCTTCTGTGTGTCTCTCTCTCTCTCTCACACACACACACACACACACACACACACACACACACACGACTCTGAGAATGGAAACACTCTCAATCGCTGTAAGTGCCAGGGAGTCATCTTACAAGAAACACTTATTGTGTTTAGTATTGAGTATGATGTTATGAAAAATTCATACTGGGATTGTGCCGTTCACATTGTCCTGAGAGTGAGTGACTGAGCCTGAAAGTGAGAAATCTGGAGAAGAAAAGGCCGAAAACACTCCAGTAAATACATATACTGGTGTGTATCACGGTTTCTCCTCGATGAATCAATGGTTTCCAGTCAGTGAATTGGGAATCGTTAGCAGAACGCGTGCCGCTTCTCTCCGCTGCTCAGGCGTATCGACTGTGATATTGGCAAAGCAATAGTATTAAAATACAGCCAAAAGTGCAGCAACAGTACAGCAGAAAGCCCAGCGCTGACCGCAACAACACCACAATATTTATGTGCACTGGAAGCTCGGCGTCTTCTCTGTGTAACGATGAGGCGCTGTCATTGAGATCCGTTTGCAGTATCTTTATAATAGTAAACACAACACAATCAGGCAGGGAGTCCACAATCGTACAGCATAAATCCAGTCAAACGAAGCAGGGTCGAAACGAGTAGAGCAATCCAGGATCAAGGAAAAACAGGGAAAGTGCTCAGAAATATCAACCAGGGTGAAACAAAACTTTGCATTGAAGCAGCGGTGAAGGCCTGAGTAAATAGTCCGGTGTGGTTGTTAGGTGTGCAGATAACCACTATCAGGCATGGGGTTATGGGAGATGGAGTGAACATGTGTAATGTTAATATTCGGGAGATGGAGCTCTCTGGTGGTGAGCGGAAGGAACCACAAAGGCTTGATTCGTGACAGAGCCCCGTCCCTGTGAGCGGCTCCTGACGTGAGGCAGTGGTCGTCGCCAGGGTCTTCCTCGAGCTTGACGGGCTGGGTTTCCCGGGTGGGTCCTATGAAACTCTGCAGTAAGAGATGGGTCAAGAATGTCCTCGGAATTGACCCAGGACCTTTCCTCAGGGCCATACCCCTCCCAGTCCACAAGGTACTGGGCAACTCCTCCCCGGCATCTGGAATCCAGGAGTTCCTGCACCTGATAAGCCTCCTCGCCGTCTATGATTATGGGAGCGGGTCCCCGGTCACTGACTTCCTCTTCCTCCTCCCCTCTTGGACCACCAGCGGGCTTGAGCAATTAAATATGAAAAGTGGGATAGATACGGTAACTAGAGGGTAAAGCCAATCAATACGAAACAGGATTAATTTGCCTAACTATTTTGAAAGGACCCGCATGCTGGGGAGTTTTCTGCACGGCAACCGAAGGCGAAGGTCTCTTGAAGAGAGCCAGACCCATTGACCGGGAAGGTATGTAGGATTGGGATGAGGCAGCGATCAGCTTGTTCCTTTTGTCTCCTAATAGCTTGTTGTAGATGGATATGGGCTTCGTTACAGGTAGCTTGGCTTCTTTGTGGCCAATCATTGATTGCGGGAAGTCCAGTGGGCTCTCCTGACCATTGGAATAAAGGGGGAGGTCACATTGAAAGGGAGTCATGCCAGTAGAAGATTTACGGAGGGAGTTCTGTGCATACAGCCCATTGTAAGTCGCGACTACAGTCTGCTTGATTCTGGTGACAGTAGGATCTTAGAAATCGTGTGAGTTCTTGATTGAGGCGTTCTGTTTCACCGTTAGATTGTGGGTGATAACAAGATGTGAGACTGACATTAGTGTTAAGTTGTTTTAAGTTCATTAGTGGAAGAATGCTGACCATAAGCAAGAGGTGAGTTGAGGACCTCGATGTCATCAGGTAAGCCATAGGACAGGAACACATAATTGCATAGCTCGGTGGTTTCAAGAGCTGTGGGCAGTTTGGGTAAGGAAATGAGTCGACAAGCTTTGGAAAAGCCATCTATTACTGTGAGTATGGTGGTGTGGCCTTGGGAATTGAGGAGTTTGGTGACAAATTCTATTGCGATGTAAGGCCAGGGACATTGAGGAATGGGTAATGGTTGGAGTTGTCCGGCTGGTGGTTGTTTGGAGGGTTTGGATACATTGCAGGTAGAACAGTTCTGGACAATGAGATACTGTCTTCCTCCATGGAAACCACCCAAAGCGATTTGTGAGGAGTTGATGGTGGCTGTGATACCTGGATGGCTGGAACTGAGTGTCTAACTCACGCTACTCTCATGCTAACTCTCACTGTTGCTCTGAAGTTTGAAGAGATGAGTAAAGTAAGACATTTATTTATAAATTTATTAAATGGCCAGTTTAAGGGCCAATAATATTATAAACATCCAGATTAAAGGCCGGTAGTATTATAAACGTGCAGTTTAAGGGCTGCTAATATTATAATAAGATTCTCTTCATACGTCGGAGCGAAATCTGATCGGTTTATTGATTGTCATGCTCTCAGAGAAAGACTCACCAGAACAGAGTTGCCGGGTTTCACTTTCATGTTTTCTGGGTTGGTAGAAGCACCGGGACCCGATTATAGCACTTACACACGGAGAAAGTCATATTTCCATGATATGTCCCCCTTTAAGCGACTGAATTCAGTCCATTTTGAATTTCTTTTTTAATTAATGTTTTAGTTTTAAGCTTGCCTTGTAACTCTGTCCTCATGACTAACACAAGCCACAGGTGTGTGAGTATGCGCAGAACATCTCAGCACCAGCATGTATGAAAAGTTCGTTTTCTTCCAGTACTCAGCACTTCAGATGTCAACGCTGCGGGTCTGGGATGCGGAGCGACACACATCTGGCAGCTCCATGTGCTAAAAGACTCGGGCATCGGCCTGTCAATGACCCACCAGCAGCTCGCATGTCTTCTGTCAATCTCCCTCGACGTGTGTGTGTGTGTGTGTGTCTCAGTGTCCACTGAGGGATGAGGGCACGACAGAAGCATGGCTGTCACATCACCTCACACACACGCCTGTAATTAAACAGCATTCAGAAAGTTTAACACAAGCCAGCATGTGTGAAACGCTCCGTCCTGACGCCCTCTCACCCGCGGATCACCGGATCACTGAATTACTGGATCACCAGATCACTGTATTACTGTATTACTGGATCACCGGATAACTGGATCACTGTATTAAAGTATCACTGGATCACTGGATCCATCATAGTATCACCGAATCACCAGATCACTGTATTACTGGATCATTCTAATACTGGATCACTGTATTAAAGTATCACTGGATCACCATATCACAGTATCACTAGATCACTGTATTACTGGATCACCGGATAACTGGATCAATGCATTACTGTATCACTGGATCTTTGGATCACTGGATAACCGGATCACCGTATCACTTGATCACCGTATCACTTGATCACTGGATCACTCTAATACTGGATCACTGTATTAAAGTATCACTGGATCACCATATCACAGTATCACCAGGTCACTGTATTACTGGATCACTGGATCACTCTTATACTGGATCAACGGATAACTGGATCAATGTATTACTGTATCACTGGATCTTTGGATCACTGGATCATCGGCTCACCAAATCACTGGATCATACTGGATCATAATAATAATTAATCTGTATTACTAGATCACCATATTACTGGATCAGCAGATAACTGGATCACTGTATTACTGCATCACTGGATAATTGGATCATCGGATCACCAAATCACTGTGTTACTGGATCACTGGATCACCATATCACTGGATCACTGGATAATTGGATCACTGTACTGTATTACTGGATCAGTGGATCACTGTATTACTGGATCACTGGATAACCGGATCACCACATCACTGAATCACTGTTCACCGGATCACCACATCACTGGATCACTATTATTGGATTACCGTATCACTTGATCACCAGATCACCGGATAAATGGATCACTGTATTACTATATAACTGGATCATCGGATCACCAAATCACTGTATTACTGGATCACCATATCACTGGATCAGCAGATAACTGGATCACTGTATTACTGTATCACTGGATCATCGGATCACCAAATCACTGTATTACTCATTATCACCGGATAAGTGGATCACTGTATTACCGTATCACTGGATCACCTTATCACTGGATAACTGGATCACTATATCACTGGATCACCAGATCACTGTATTACTGGATCACCATATCACTGGATCACCAGATCACCGTATTACTATCAATGGATTTTGTTATTATTACTGTATCAATGGATCACCGTTCTCATTTGTAAGTCGCTTTGGTTAAAAGGTCTGCTAAATGAAAATATGTAAATGTAATAAATGTAAAGTCTAAAAAATGTTTGAGCATTGGTCGAGTATTAGAAGAGTATAAGTAGAGTATTAGTAGATTAGTATTAGGAGAGTAGTACTAACTAGACTGTTAGGGTTCAGGTTAGTAGTTGACGTTGATCAAAGCTGCTTATAATCATCAGAATGTCTGTTGAGGAGCCTCAGGATAAAGTGTTCTCAGAGTGGACTAATACACTAATGACTGAGAGTTAACATTATAGACAGAAGAACGCCTTAAGTGGACCATTGAAGTAAAGTGGAACCCATATATGTGTTAGCTGGGATACAGTCATGCAGTTCAATTCTACAAACTCAAACACTGCATCCACTTCCAGCACTCATGGCTCTGGTGAGTGTGTTCTCGGGAGTCTCGGCGGACTACCTCTGATGGATGTCGTGTCTGTCAGGATCCGCTCGTACATCTCCTCCTCTGAGACACACTTTACCGCGACTCCGTCGGCTAATCACTGTTCCTCCTTCTCACTCGCCATCTTTTATTCATGGCCGGCACCGCTGCACTCTCCTTTACCCCGCGTTTGGAAACATTCAGAAACTCAATTAAGAAAAACAATCAGGAACAATTTCACAGTTTCCCAGCCGGCAGAAATACGCCCTTAATGTGTCGCTGACGTTCCCATTACGTAAGTCCCCCTGTGGTCAAAATCCAGTCTTTAATGGAGTTTTTAATACGCTGTGTTGATAAGTGGACAGCATTACTGAGTATTTCCTCCTTAAAACCAAAGACAGTCTCAAAAACACGCTTTGAAATCGCTGGTGTTTCTGACGTCACAAACCACCTTGGAACCAATCAGATCAACGTGTGTGAGTCAACCAGTGGATCTCTGAGTGGAGGCGGGGCTCAGTTGCATATTCATAGAACCGTGCATACTAAATGAGGCGAGGGTGTCGGGTTACATTCAAGATATTTTAAGGCACGAAGACATTATTTTTCAAGGAAATAACACTTAAAATGTCATTTTGGTGATCGAAGATGAGTTTCAAGGGACAAAATTATAACTTTAAGAGATCATTTGATTGTGTCATCCTTCACACATTATGGGAACCTTTGAATGTTCTGAAACAAGTAAGATTGGACGAACAACTAAAGCGCTAAAGCAAATTAAAACGTTCAATAATCGATGACATAATTGAAGACCAGATAACTACACTAACGCTCTGTTCATAACTTTTGTTGGTCTCTGCATTATTTACCCCTTCATCTCCATTTAAAGTTGTATTCTGTTATTCGTTCCCATTGAGGAATTTAAAAGCAACGTTTGGAGAATGTGATTCAAGAGCTATATCTAGCTAGCTAGCATTGTCGCTCCTCGTGTAACGTGCCGAACACACAGTGGGTGACGTCCATCTTTAACCTGCGCGTGCAGATGTAGGTCAGGCTGATGTCAGTGTGTGTGTGTGTGTGTGGGTCAGGCCGCTGCAGGCTGACAGCTCGTCAGTGAGCACTAATGAGGGTCCGTCACACTCCCTACGAGCTCCTCGGAAAGACGACAGCTCTCACAACAGCTCAGACCACAAGCTGAAGGACCAGCAAACACATCAGCGCTCATCAATGCTTCAATGTCTCGGTCAACTAGAGAGTACAAGGGGTTTCTGTATCCGACTGAGGATTGGTGTATTCTTTAGACGTGACTAGCCTAGCTCTCAGACTGTGTTTGGACGGCGTCTTTTAAACACACATTTACTTGCTGGGTTCATCCTCAGTGATTTCCAAACCTGAATAACACTAGAGCCGGTTTGAGGTCAGGGTTCAGACGTGTGTTTTTGACCCTTGAATAAGTGAAAGAGTCTCATCAGCAGTTGAAGAGAGAGTTCGTCCTCAGCACTTTCTCTCGGTCAGTCCGCATCATCCTCACGCTCGCGTCTGATTGGCCGATGGCCTGAAGGAGACCGGCGCGGGTCAAGACGCCTGCGCTGCACAAATGCTTTTCCTGTTTAGTGTTTTGGTCTTTTTTCCAGTCCAAATATCAAAGAATTATTAAATCAACATGCATTTACTAAGAGTAAAAATGATATATGAATGAAAATTAAGTGATTGTTGCTTAAAAGAAGCTAAATTATCTGCACTGGGGTTAAACAAAGAATCTGGTTTGTGCTTGAATTAAGATTATGTTTTGTGATTGGCAGATAATGTTGCTTTTTTTAATCATCAACTCACTTAATTTTAATTCATTCCCCCAAACTGGTGTTTGACTTTACTCATCTAGTAAATGCATCTTGATTTAAGAATTGTTAGTTATTTGGACTGAAAACAAGACAAAAATACTATTTTTTGCAATGTATTTCTACCAATCTAACGTCCTATATTCTCATTCAAAGTCTCACACACTTGCACAGATTCTCAGTCTGGTTGAGTGTGTGTGTGTGTGTGTATGTGTGTGTGTGTGTGTGTGTGTGTGACGCCGCTGTCAGAAGTTGGTTTAGATTTCAGCCAGATCTGGTTAGAGACGCGGCTCGGCCAAACATATGTTCAGGAGAACGGGAACAAAAGACACGTTAGCCTTTTCCCAGAGATGACCTTTGTGAGCTGATGCGCTTTTACACACACACACACACACACACACACACACGGACGCCTCGGGCTGGACTCGACTCTGGCCAGCGCTGCGATCTCCTCGTCTGAATCTCCTCTGGATAAATGTCAGGATTACACATTTCTGCACTCACACTGAAGACTTTAATTAGCATCAGTGTGTGTGTGTGTGTGTATAAGTATGTTGTATATATAAATACACACACATGCATGTACTGTATATATTTAAAACATTTTTACATGTATATACCGTACATATATTTATACATCATTTATATTATATGAATATTTTATATATATATATATATATATATATATATATATATATATAAATAATAATAATAATGTGTTTATAAATTTTATAAATGATAAATAACACGATCTCTTGAATAGACATGCATATGTGCGTGTATTTATATATACAACATATTTATAAACAGTAAACACACACACATATATTATATAAACACAAACTTTTATTTTGGATGCGATTCCTCGTGATTAATCATTGCACATGCACAAATTTTAACCCTCTGATGGTCCACGTCCCAAACGACTTTTGCACACATTTAAAAAAAATTGCACACACACACACTCAAATCTTTAGACTCCAACATTTCTCTTTGTAACGTTGTTCAGGTTTTATTCTAATCATAATGTAATATTATTGAAAAACTAGGTTTTTTCAGTACAAAAAATGCTAAACTTTGACTAAAAGTATTTTATTTTTGTTATAATTGTGATTTTATAATATTTAGATATGAATCCAACTGAATCCAACTTGTGAAAAGATACCTTTGGTTAGTGAAATAGAAAATAGCATATATTGGAGCTCAATGGTCATAGTATTTTTTTTTTAAACTGCATTTTCCCCAAAAAATTGACAGAAATCTTACATTAAACCATTAATGTACCATTAATTGTTATCCACATGAATGAAAAATTTGAAATATTGGTCTT
This sequence comes from Cyprinella venusta, assembly GCA_038021265.1. Classification (NCBI taxonomy): domain Eukaryota; kingdom Metazoa; phylum Chordata; class Actinopteri; order Cypriniformes; family Leuciscidae; genus Cyprinella; species Cyprinella venusta. Next base: position 458,741 of record CM075865.1, read on the forward strand.
TTATAGATTGAATTTTACATAAAATGCTGTTTTTTTGGGGGGAAAAAAACATTTAAATAAATAAATATTTATTTATTTATAGAAATTTAAAAGATATCATAAATCCTCCAAAAACTGCACAGATGTTGAGTAAAAACATTAATAAACCAAGTAAAATAATTTTTGTTAAAAAAAATAATAACGTTTCTGTTAGAAAATTAAATGTTATTGTCTGGGGTCCAATTGGGCGTGACCACTCGTGTGATTCCCAAACGAAGACCATCAGAGGGTTAAGGTTATTGCACAATATTCATATATATTCAAATATTGAAGTGTTTTAGGGAGATTGACTCGATTACATCATTCACGCTGCTTGTAGTGGGCGGAGCTAAAAAGACCGTTTGGCACTCTCTGATTGGTGGAATGTTCTAAGCATCACGGCTTTTCACCTTGAATTCTGCCGGTAAACACTTATTTTAAAATGAAGATGCTTCAACAACGGCTTTAAATCCCATCGATAATCAACCTCGTCGCTCACAGTACAGCTGACATTTCAGTTTTATAAGTCATTATCAAAAATCAATTTCCCTAAGAGATTAAGGGCTCTGTCATACACTCACCAGGCGCGACACAAGTGTGTTTCGCTAGTTTCAGTCCGACGCTCTTATCATTTTTACATGTGTGAACGCAGACCTCAATACTTGGTAGACAATACGCAATGACGGTAACATTTGATAGATCGTTTTTGTGTTTGAATGTGTCATTTTAAGCAGAAAATGAACTCCAAATGTCACAAAATGTCAAATTACTAATCCTAACAACAAAAGTAATGATAAAATAGTGTAAATACAGCTGGAAAACAGTGAAAAATCAACCTCATTAATTATTCATGGCCCAGCGCATGATGGGAACACCAGTATCAGAAAAGTTGAGTAATTTTACTTAATGTTGATATTTACGCTTTCATTTCTACACGATTGAATTGAGTTCTACTATAGAATTTACTTATTTTTTAAAGTCTTGCCTGAACTAACCTTTTTCATGTAAATTACATTGTTTTTTCTTTACCACATAATCATTTTTATCAGAGTACAGCAAAACCACAACCATCCGATCGACTCAATCAAATATACGTCACAACGGGGAAGGGAAATGAGAGCGTATCCCAACGACACCCGTGAACTGTGCTAAAATCACTGTAACACACACCCTCAGGATAATCACTTTTAAAATGAGCTGCACTGTCAAAGGTCCCACGTCACACACACATCCAGCAGCCAAGAAGTGTGGGATTAAACACACACACACACGCATGTGTCGTCTGGATTTGGCAGTCGCTGGTTCTTCGCTGGTCTCCTCACTCCGGGCCAGCCTCTAATCCGCTCTAATTAAAGCGAGCGTCGGCACAGGCATAACGAGCTGATGAATAATTACAATCTGAGGAAAATTGTGCAGCCGGGGTGGCAAATCTGGAGGGACAAGTGCTGAAAACAAGCGTGCAGCATTAAGACCACAGTCAGTCAAATCTGTGAACGGGCCCGCGGGCCTTAACACTCGGCCTGTGTGAAAAGAAAAAACCGCAGTACTGGTGGCGAGACGAGACCTCCAGCGAACACCGCAGAAACACACCCGATCATCTCGCCCGCTTCACTACAGCAAGGTCGACCAGAGCGGATTCATAATGGACATCCAGAGGATCCAAATATATCGCAATATAATAACATGTCGCAACATGTATGGTGGATCACCCAAAACACTAACATACTGCATGTGGACTGTTGATTATAATGTATAATGATGCAACGAGTAGTTTACCCGTCACCCCCCTTTTTGATAATTGACATTAAAATGCACTATACAAACTTAAATGGTTGTAATTCAAGAATGCTTTGGAATATAGACCTTGTTTTAAAGAAAACAATCAACAGTTCATTACTAAAGTGAAAGCACTTCAAAAAATTAAAGTATGAAACAGTTATGGAAGTTAAAATTTACAAAAAATCAGAAAATCAAATATACTTTATTAATATATTTGAAATAAATATTTTACAAAATATGTTTTACTGTAAAATGAAAGTTATATATCTAACCAAGTTATGTTCCAGATTTAAAGTTGATATCACAAAAAATTGAAGTTCGCATGAGATTTTGTTTAGGCGTAGTACCAAAAATAGCCACCGGGTGCCATTGAATTCCATTGAATTTAATTGCATGCATTTCGTCATAACGAACGAATTAATAAATTTCTATTCAAATTTCACTCCTGTCACTAAATATGGAACTTTGAGACTCAGACCTTTCTGACAATATGTGTTTTGTCAAGATTAGAAAAGGTTTTCTGATAAATGATGAAAGATGATGCCCAAAAGGGGAGGGGCCTAATAAAAAATACCGTTTCTATGGTGACGCAACGTCCAATTTCAAAACGGTTTTTACAGGATGAATTCTGAGTTCGTAAGCTTTCAAATGATGCCTAATTTATGATAACTACTAAAATATGTGATATAATAATAATAAAAAAACATATTTATATATTTATAATATATTATACTTTTTAGAGGACTTCTTACCTTACTTTTTAAAATATAATTTTATATTTTTTTATTGAAAAATACTAATTATGTTTTATTATGAACTTTTAGCACTAAAAACCAAAGTTTCAATTATTAAAAGTGTGTGTCGACTTTTTGTGACGAAGGTCAGAAACTCCTGTAATGACGTCGATATTTTTTGAGGCGCACTCTTGTCATAAATTCATATATTACTGTTCATTCATAATTTGTAAGAAAAAAAAACAGACCTAAAATATCTATTTAGGAGTCTTTCCAACGATATATAGTTTGTCATAATAGTAATATAGTAAAGTTAAGTTAGGCTGCCCGTATATGGGCGAGTGACAGTTAAGGGGTTAAATATATCTAGACAGAAATCATTCGTCTAAAATAATTCAAAATCGTGAATATTTTTATTGGGTCCAGGAATATTCATTTACACCCATAATAGCATTTTATCAACAGCGATTTTATATTGTGAGTTTATCGCGAATCATGACATCGACATGCAAACCTTGAGTTCGAGTGAAAAGGCCGACTCATTCTCAAACACGTGATATGTAGGCCAACTGGTTTTGCATTTCTGTACAGCTGCTCAATATAAATGTGAAAACGCCATTTAAATCGAAACGCAAACTGGTTGCAATGACATTTCACCGAACTAGAAGTCGTTATTAAACTCTGAAATATGTTGTTGATGGGCAATAATCCTGGTGTGTAGTGTGTGAGAGATGCGTGGACTCTTAACAGGAGCATGACGAGACCAGAGGCGAATGAATCCGAGTTTAATTAGTGCCGGCCTTCCCAAGCCAACAAGGTTGTTCACTTCCTAGGGTGATTTAACACACTGCGAGGTTTGCTCTTTTCTCTGCCAGCTGAGGCGCGTTGTCAGAGCGAGTGGCGAACGTGATCAGTCGTCTTTAAAAAATGATGCACGATGAAACTTTGCTGTATTTAGATGCAAACATTTGTCTTTGTTTGGTTTGGCCATTATTGCAACTAAAAAATAATAGGCAATCTTTGTGCAACGTGGAGCAGAAAACATGAGCAGACAAGGTTCCTCTGAACGCGCATCAGGAACATGCTCTCGGTTTGCTCGTTAAATCACCTATTAGAAGATGAGGAGATCTTAATAAAGTCTCCATGTGTTCCTCTCGTCCTCGTCTCACGCTTCATGTGTTGCGAGCGCGGAGATGTTCGGCTCTGCTCGTGGTCGAAGGGTAAAAAGCGGAGCCCTGGGCCATCCAGACTTGGCATTTATGCTGATGAGTCCTGATCACGGACTCTACTCATTAAACTAATAAGACTGTATTCAAATTAGCCGGGGCCGAAACACCGAAACACATGGCCGCATTTGTGAGTCAGAAATCTTTTGCTGTATTTCGTTAACAACAGAACTAATTAGACGAGGCGCTCCTTTCTAATGAATAATTATTTATCCTCTATCAAGCGGAAAAATCTGCCTTTTCCCCCCCAATAACCTTTTTGCTCAAATTGCTGTTTTGTATGTATCTTAAGGACAGTTTAATATGGATTTCACTTGGTGGACGGTGGAGATAAAGATGAAATCTGGCCATACGTTTGCATGTTGTGATTGTTAGTTCAATGTTAATTATGCTTTTAATGCATTTCCTGTTTTGTTTGCATCCTATTTATTCTGTGCACAGCAACTGTTCATTATAAGTCCTGTAGGTACACATTAATGGGCTTTCAGTATAATATTATTGATTTGATTGCACTGATCAAAATTAAATAATGGCTTTATAACTGAAATTCAATTCACATTCATTTATAGCCTATAGCGCTTTTCAAAGTAGCGCTACAGAAAATGCATGAGTCCACATTACAGTTTAGAGTGATCTGTATGGAATTCAGAATACAGAATCACAGTTATCTAAAAATGTATTCATTTAAACAATGGAATAAATTAAGGCAAAACAATGAGCTCACTTTTGTTCACGTTTTGGTAACACAGTGCCATTGTTACAGTATAATTATATTCAGTACTGATTAATATTAATTAAAAACATGTACTTACTATAGCATTAGGGTAGATTAGGATTTGATGAGGGTTAGTTGCATGTAATTATGCATAATTTACTGTTATTACTATATTTCAGCTCACACTACAGACAAACCAGTGCTGAAAAACACACACATACACACAAACAGACAGTGTGTAGAGTGTCTCAGCTCACCCTCGGAGTGTGTAGAGTGTCTCAGCTCACCCTCGGAGTGTGTAGAGTGTCTCAGCTCACAATACAGACAAACCAGTGCTGAAACACACATATACAAACACACACACACATTGAGGATCAGCTGAAACGAACACATGCTGAAACAGACAGTGTGTAGTGTGCTACAGCTCACCCTCGGAGTGTGTAGAGTGTCTCAGCTCACCCTCGGAGTGTGTAGTCTGTCTCAGCTCACCCTCGGAGTGTGTAGTCTGTCTCAGCTCACCCTCGGAGTGTGTAGAGTGTGTCTCAGCTCACCCTCGGAGTGTGTAGAGTGTGTCTCAGCTCATCCTCGGAGTGTGTAGAGTGTCTCAGCTCATCCTCGGAGTGTGTAGAGTGTGTTTCGGCTCACCCTCGGAGTGTGTAGAGTGTGTCTCAGCTCACCCTCGGAGTGTGTAGAGTGTCTCAGCTCACCCTCGGAGTGTGTAGTGTGTCTCAGCTCACCCTCGGAGTGTCTAGAGTGTCTCAGCTCACCCTCGGAGTGTGTAGAGTGTGTTTCAGCTCACCCTCGGAGTGTGTAGAGTGTGTTTCAGTTCACCCTCGGAGTGTGTAGAGTGTGTCTCAGCTCATCCTCGGAGTGTGTAGAGTGTCTCAGCTCACCCTCGGAGTGTGTAGAGTGTGTTTCGGCTCACCCTCGGAGTGTGTAGAGTGTCTCAGCTCATCCTCGGAGTGTGTAGAGTGTGCTTCAGCTCACCCTCGGAGTGTGTAGAGTGTCTCAGCTCACAATACAGACAAACCAGTGCTGAAACACACATATACAAACACACACACACATTGAGGATCAGCTGAAACGGACACACGCTGAAACAGACAGTGTGTAGTGTGCTACAGCTCACCCTCGGAGTGTGTAGACTGTCTCAGCTCACCCTCGGAGTGTGTTTCGGCTCACCCTCGGAGTGTGTAGACTGTCTCAGCTCACCCTCGGAGTGTGTAGAGTGTCTCAGCTCACCCTCGGAGTGTGTAGAGTGTCTCAGCTCACAATACAGACAAACCAGTGCTGAAACACACATATACAAACACACACACACATTGAGGATCAGCTGAAACGAACACATGCTGAAACAGACAGTGTGTAGTGTGCTACAGCTCACCCTCGGAGTGTGTAGTCTGTCTCAGCTCACCCTCGGAGTGTGTAGAGTGTGTCTCGGCTCACCCTCGGAGTGTGTAGACTGTCTCAGCTCACCCTCGGAGTGTGTAGAGTGTGTCTCAGCTCACCCTCGGAGTGTGTAGAGTGTGTCTCGGCTCACCCTCGGAGTGTGTAGAGTGTGTTTCAGTTCACCCTCGGAGTGTGTAGTCTGTCTCAGCTCACCCTCGGAGTGTGTAGAGTGTGTCTCAGCTCACCCTCGGAGTGTGTAGAGTGTGTCTCGGCTCACCCTCGGAGTGTGTAGAGTGTGTTTCAGTTCACCCTCGGAGTGTGTAGAGTGTTTCAGTTCACCCTCGGAGTGTGTAGACTGTCTCAGCTCACCCTCGGAGTGTGTAGAGTGTGTCTCAGCTCACCCTCGGAGTGTGTAGAGTGTGTCTCGGCTCACCCTCGGAGTGTGTAGAGTGTGTTTCAGCTCACCCTCGGAGTGTGTAGAGTGTGTCTCAGCTCACCCTCGGAGTGTGTAGAGTGTGTCTCAGCTCACCCTCGGAGTGTGTAGAGTGTGTCTCGGCTCACCCTCGGAGTGTGTAGAGTGTCTCAGCTCACCCCCGGAGTGTGTAGAGTGTCTCAGTTCACCCTCGGAGTGTGTAGAGTGTGTCTCAGCTCACCCTCGGAGTGTGTAGAGTGTGTCTCGGCTCACCCTCGGAGTGTGTAGAGTGTCTCAGCTCACCCCCGGAGTGTGTAGAGTGTTTCAGCTCACCCTCGGAGTGTGTAGAGTGTTTCAGTTCACCCTCGGAGTGTGTAGACTGTCTCAGCTCACCCTCGGAGTGTGTAGAGTGTGTCTCGGCTCACCCTCGGAGTGTGTAGAGTGTCTCAGCTCACCCTCGGAGTGTGTAGAGTGTTTCAGCTCACCCTCGGAGTGTGTAGAGTGTTTCAGTTCACCCTCGGAGTGTGTAGACTGTCTCAGCTCACCCTCGGAGTGTGTAGAGTGTGTCTCGGCTCACCCTCGGAGTGTGTAGACTGTCTCAGCTCAACCTCGGAGTGTGTAGACTGTCTCAGCTCACCCTCGGAGTGTGTAGAGTGTGTTTCAGCTCACCCTCGGAGTGTGTAGAGTGTGTTTCAGCTCACCCTCGGAGTGTGTAGAGTGTTTCAGCTCACCCTCGGAGTGTGTAGAGTGTTTCAGTTCACCCTCGGAGTGTGTAGACTGTCTCAGCTCACCCTCGGAGTGTGTAGAGTGTGTCTCTGCTCACCCTCGGAGTGTGTAGAGTGTCTCATCTCACCCTCGGAGTGTGTAGAGTGTGTCTGCTCACCCTCGGAGTGTGTAGAGTGTCTCATCTCACCCTCGGAGTGTGTAGAGTGTCTCTGCTCACCCTCGGAGTGTGTAGAGTGTGTCTCTGCTCACCCTCGGAGTGTGTAGAGTGTCTCATCTCACCCTCGGAGTGTGTAGAGTGTCTCTGCTCACCCTCGGAGTGTGTAGAGTGTTTCAGCTCACCCTCGGAGTGTGTAGAGTGTTTCAGTTCACCCTCGGAGTGTGTAGAGTGTCTCATCTCACCCTCGGAGTGTGTAGAGTGTCTCTGCTCACCCTCGGAGTGTGTAGAGTGTTTCAGCTCACCCTCGGAGTGTGTAGAGTGTTTCAGTTCACCCTCGGAGTGTGTAGAGTGTCTCAGCTCACCCTCGGAGTGTGTAGAGTGTTTCAGCTCACCCTCGGAGTGTGTAGAGTGTCTCAGCTCACCCTCGGAGTGTGTAGAGTGTTTCAGTTCACCCTCAGAGTGTGTAGAGTGTGTTTCAGTTCACCCTCGGAGTGTGTAGAGTGTCTCAGCTCACCCTCGGAGTGTGTAGAGTGTTTCAGTTCACCCTCAGAGTGTGTAGAGTGTGTTTCAGTTCACCCTCGGAGTGTGTAGAGTGTCTCAGCTCACCCTCAGAGTGTGTAGAGTGTGTTTCAGTTCACCCTCGGAGTGTGTAGAGTGTCTCAGCTCACCCTCGGAGTGTCTAGAGTGTCTCTGCTCACCCTCGGAGTGTGTAGAGTGTTTCAGCTCACCCTCAGAGTGTGTAGAGTGTGTTTCAGTTCACCCTCGGAGTGTGTAGAGTGTCTCAGTTCACCCTCGGAGTGTGTAGAGTGTCTCAGTTCACCCTCAGAGTGTGTAGAGTGTGTTTCAGTTCACCCTCGGAGTGTCTAGAGTGTCTCAGCTCACCCTCGGAGTGTGTAGAGTGTTTCAGCTCACCCTCAGAGTGTGTAGAGTGTGTTTCAGTTCACCCTCGGAGTGTCTAGAGTGTCTCTGCTCACCCTCGGAGTGTGTAGAGTGTCTCAGTTCACCCTCAGAGTGTGTAGAGTGTGTTTCAGTTCACCCTCGGAGTGTGTAGAGTGTCTCAGTTCACCCTCGGAGTGTCTAGAGTGTCTCAGCTCACCCTCGGAGTGTGTAGTGTGTCTCAGCTCACCCTCGGAGTGTCTAGAGTGTCTCAGCTCACCCTCGGAGTGTGTAGTGTGTCTCAGCTCACCCTCGGAGTGTGTAGAGTGTTTCAGCTCACCCTCAGAGTGTGTAGACTGTCTCAGCTCACCCTCGGAGTGTGTAGTGTGTCTCAGCTCACCCTCTGAGTGTGTAGAGTGTGTCTCAGTTCACCCTCGGAGTGTGTAGAGTGTTTCAGTTCACCCTCAGAGTGTGTAGAGTGTGTTTCAGTTCACCCTCGGAGTGTGTAGAGTGTTTCAGTTCACCCTCAGAGTGTGTAGAGTGTTTCAGCTCACCCTCGGAGTGTGTAGAGTGTTTCAGTTCACCCTCAGAGTGTGTAGAGTGTGTTTCAGTTCACCCTCGGAGTGTGTAGAGTGTCTCAGTTCACCCTCGGAGTGTGTAGAGTGTTTCAGCTCACCCCTGGAGTGTGTAGAGTGTCTCAGTTCACCCTCAGAGTGTGTAGAGTGTGTTTCAGTTCACCCTCGGAGTGTGTAGAGTGTGTTTCAGTTCACCCTCGGAGTGTGTAGAGTGTTTCAGCTCACCCTCGGAGTGTGTAGAGTGTTTCAGTTCACCCTCAGAGTGTGTAGAGTGTGTTTCAGTTCACCCTCGGAGTGTGTAGAGTGTCTCAGTTCACCCTCGGAGTGTGTAGAGTGTTTCAGCTCACCCCTGGAGTGTGTAGAGTGTCTCAGTTCACCCTCAGAGTGTGTAGAGTGTGTTTCAGTTCACCCTCGGAGTGTGTAGAGTGTCTCAGTTCACCCTCGGAGTGTCTAGAGTGTCTCAGCTCACCCTCGGAGTGTGTAGTGTGTCTCAGCTCACCCTCGGAGTGTCTAGAGTGTCTCAGCTCACCCTCGGAGTGTGTAGTGTGTCTCAGCTCACCCTCGGAGTGTGTAGAGTGTTTCAGCTCACCCTCAGAGTGTGTAGACTGTCTCAGCTCACCCTCGGAGTGTGTAGTGTGTCTCAGCTCACCCTCGGAGTGTGTAGAGTGTTTCAGTTCACCCTCAGAGTGTGTAGACTGTCTCAGCTCACCCTCGGAGTGTCTAGAGTGTCTCAGCTCACCCTCGGAGTGTGTAGTGTGTCTCAGCTCACCCTCGGAGTGTGTAGAGTGTTTCAGCTCACCCTCAGAGTGTCTAGAGTGTCTCAGCTCACCCTCGGAGTGTGTAGAGTGTGTCTCAGTTCACCCTCGGAGTGTGTAGAGTGTTTCAGTTCACCCTCAGAGTGTGTAGAGTGTCTCAGTTCACCCTCGGAGTGTGTAGAGTGTGTTTCAGCTCACCCTCGGAGTGTGTAGAGTGTTTCAGTTCACCCTCAGAGTGTGTAGAGTGTGTTTCAGTTCACCCTCAGAGTGTGTAGAGTGTGTCTCAGTTCACCCTCAGAGTGTGTAGAGTGCTTCAGCTCACCCTCGGAGTGTGTAGAGTGTCTCAGTTCACCCTCGGAGTGTGTAGAGTGTGTTTCAGCTCACCCTCGGAGTGTGTAGAGTGTGTCTCAGCTCACCCTCGGAGTGTGTAGAGTGCTTCAGCTCACCCTCGGAGTGTGTAGAGTGTCTCAGCTCACCCTCGGAGTGTGTAGAGTGTTTCAGCTCAACCTCAGAGTGTGTAGAGTGTTTCAGCTCACCCTCGGAGTGTGTAGAGTGTTTCAGCTCACCCTCAGAGTGTGTAGACTGTCTCAGCTCACCCTCGGAGTGTGTAGTGTGTCTCAGCTCACCCTCGGAGTGTGTAGAGTGTTTCAGCTCACCCTCGGAGTGTGTAGAGTGTCTCAGTTCACCCTCGGAGTGTGTAGAGTGTGTCTCAGCTCACCCTCGGAGTGTGTAGTGTGTCTCAGCTCACCCTCGGAGTGTGTAGAGTGCTTCAGCTCACCCTCGGAGTGTGTAGAGTGTCTCAGCTCAACCTCGGAGTGTGTAGAGTGTGTCTCAGCTCACTCTCGGAGTGTGTAGAGTGTTTCAGCTCACCCTCGGAGTGTGTAGAGTGTCTCAGCTCAACCTCGGAGTGTGTAGAGTGTGTCTCAGCTCAACCCCGGAGTGTGTAGAGTGTCTCAGCTCACCCTCGGAGTGTGTAGAGTGTCTCAGCTCAACCTCGGAGTGTGTAGAGTGTGTCTCAGCTCACTCTCGGAGTGTGTAGAGTGTTTCAGCTCACCCTCGGAGTGTGTAGAGTGTCTCAGCTCAACCTCGGAGTGTGTAGAGTGTGTCTCAGCTCAACCTCGGAGTGTGTAGAGTGTCTCAGCTCAACCTCGGAGTGTGTAGAGTGTGTCTCAGCTCACTCTCGGAGTGTGTAGAGTGTTTCAGCTCACCCTCGGAGTGTGTAGAGTGTCTCAGCTCAACCTCGGAGTGTGTAGAGTGTGTCTCAGCTCAACCCCGGAGTGTGTAGAGTGTCTCAGCTCAACCTCGGAGTGTGTAGAGTGTTTCAGCTCAACCTCGGAGTGTGTAGAGTGTTTCAGCTCAACCTCGGAGTGTGTAGAGTGTTTCAGTTCACCCTCGGAGTGTGTAGAGTGTCTCAGCTCAACCTCGGAGTGTGTAGAGTGTGTCTCAGCTCACCCTCGGAGTGTCTAGAGTGTGTTTCAGCTCGTCCTCAAAGTCTGTGTGTGTGTGTGTGTGAGAGAGAGAGATTCAGCTCATTCTCAGTGTGTGTGTGTGTGTTTCAGCACTGGTTTGTCTGTAGGTACGCGAGACGAAAGGTCCCTGTGGTCGTTCTCTGTAAACAGTGATTATGGCAGACGTGACCTCGAGCGCAGCGGATCATGTAAATGGCAGAGTCTCGTAGCTTTAGCGGGAGTTGATCCAGTAAACAGTGTGTCGTGGCTCGCGGACTAACGCGGATCCTTAGGCTATGATGTGATTTTGTGGTTTGACATTAAACCTGGCGGCCTGAATCTGGGCCACTCGAGCCCTGTGACCTCTGACCCCTCCTGCCCACTGGGGGCTCGTGGAAGCGGTCGCGACCCCGTTAGCATCCCGCCGGCGCGAGACGCTAACTCACCCTGACGAGAGGTTATTAGAAACATATTCTTGAGGCCTTTGCCATTTACTGCCTCCGTGGGGTGAGATCTTCTCTGTCCTTCATCTTCTCCGTCCCGAGGAACGCTTGAGGAACGAGAGACGCTGATACACACACCTGCGCTCACACACAGACGCTAATATCATGCTTTTTCCCATCGTTATTTAGTTTTGAGCATGAAAAAGATGCAGTTCTTCTCTATTTCAGTGTCAGTGTTTCTGAACTCCTGAAAGGGTTAGTTAGACTGAATTGTAGTCTTCAGTGCCTTCCGGGAATAAACACGTCACAATGTTCCTCATTTAAATAATTAATGCGCAGAATAAAGGGGCGGGGCCTGGTTGAGTTAGTTAGTAGTGCATTAAAACCATTTGGCAGCCTTCAGTCTCTCTCTCTCTCTCTATAACAACACTGAGAGAGATCGCCTGCAGTTCCTCCTCTGGCCACTAGAGGCGCTGCAGACGAGACTCACTCCCATAGACCCGCATGTTAAAATGGCCAGCTTTACAGCAGAAATAAACATGTTCACAGTCTGGTCTAAAAGTGGTTTTGGTCTATATCGCTAATGTTGCCCTTCTTGATGACTGTGAGGGGGTGGATTATTTTATAACTCATCCATTTAAATTATATTAAGCCTTAAAGTTCTGCATAATAAGGGTGTGGCCACTTGAGTGACAGGTGGATTGCTGCTGATGTCACTACTAGGTATTTTTCTGCGTCAACTCCGCTAATCCGCCTCTGGGAGTGAGGCGCGGCCAAGATAGCGACGGCCGGCTCCGCCCACTTTGGGCTTCAGAAACACTACGAGTGATGTCACACTCACAAATCAAACACTCTATGGTGAAAACTGGCGGTTAAGGAAAGGATCGGGACATTTCCCAAACACACTCTAAGTGCTCGACCAATCACAACACACTGCTCCACCCACCCAATCAAAGCACAGTGTGCTTTTCAGGAGGAGGGGCTTCATAGAGACAGGAAGTAAACAGAGCGTTACTGACAGACTGGGAAGAGAGGAGCCGCAACAATGGAGAATATGAGGAGAATAATCAACAATCAAGCAGATAAATCTGTTCTAGTCGAGCCTGAACACAACATCAAGCACGTGATGTCCTCTTTAACATCTGTAATGATATGGGACGTCCCCGGAAGCCTCGTCACACTTTGTCTCAAATGTGTGTCGCATCTGGATTTAATAAATCGAAACAGTGAGCGGGAGATTTACTGTCCCTCAGCTCGAGTTCTTAAATATTTTTACGAGGGTCACTGTAAGAGTGTCTGGGGTTTTGCAAATATAATCTTACTTACGTTTCTTCGTGTTTAATGACTCTCAGATGCACTTTAATATGAATTTACACTCTTAGGACAAAAAGTTTCAGTGTGTTTCTGTATAAAAATCAAGCGTTCTTCAGCTTTTATGCCCCAAAAAATAGGAGAAACGTATTAAATGACTGTATCATACGTTCATGTTTAATGGGTTATTTAAATGTTTTTTCTAGTGACCATTAGGGTTGTGTATCGTTTGAATTTGAACGATTCTGATTCCGATTCCTTGTTTTGATTCCGGTTCCCAACGATTCTCGATTCTGATTCTTTTAAGAGGCAGGGTCAAAAAAGTTGAGCTAACCTTGCTAACCAACGGTCTTTCTGAAGGAAATACTCCTTTCAAAAGGGAAATACTCTGCATTTTGCAGAGATTTCGTTATTTTTATAGAAGTGAAGCCACACTTTGGACCGCCGACGTAAGCTACTCATGTTCGACTCGCGCGGTTATGCCAACACTTCCGGTAGACGCTTCTTCATTGGTGTTATTCAGCGGTTTCTTCTTCCGCTCGGCGGACTGTGAATATCAAAACTAGGAATCGTAATTTTAACTTTTGAACGATTCCGGGAAAAAACGGTTCCAATCGATACTCGATTCTCGATACCCAACCCTAGTGGCCATTTTTATGAACTGCTTAATTCATAAAAAAAATATTAATATGATAAATGAATTACACTGTGTGCTGAGTATGACCTGAATTACAAGATTTTGTTTGATGATGTTGTTCGGCTGCAGTTCCACACGCTTCCACTAGAGGAAACTCTCTCGACCGTTGGACCATTCAACCTGGTCCAATCATGGCCATGATTTTGTGTGTGTGTTCACACAGTAAAGGCCAAAACCTTTACCAAGTTTCGTACCATTTCGAGGAAGTAAAAAATTCGAACAAAACAAAAACGAAAATTTTTCGGCCAAAATGTCCACCGAATCTGTGTGTCCTGTAATCTCACTGAAGGCCTGAGGGTTAGGGTTAGGCTCACGACCTGAGATTCATAAGCTCAAAGTTTCACTTGATGCCCGACATGAGTCCACAAGCTCACACACACACGTGTGTTTCACCACAAAAACACCTCAACAAACATCCTCATCTCCTCGAGCACGACTCTAAGCGTTCGACAGCATCGGCAACCTTTGAAGATGCAGATGGAGATGAAGATGAAGGCTGACCTTCACACACTTTGGTAATCTGTCAATATTTCTCCCTCTCGCTCATGTGCTATTGTGTGTGTTTGTGTGCACCTATTGATTGACAGCTGGCTCCAGAGCCACTCAGACCTCTTAAAATACCAGCGCTCAGCTTCAGGTTTCCCGTCGGCCCCGGGCCCCTATTGTGTGTGTGTGTGTGTGTGTGTGCTCCTCCTTCACTGTCAGATCAGTCAGCTTCGAGTCGGACAGAACGTCACAGACCTGATCTGAGGAAATCTGCATTGTGTACCGTTTGATGTGTGACGCACGTCTCCGTGACTCGATATATAAATATATATATATATATTTAAATCTGAAACATTTATTTTTAGTTGATTTACAAGTACATTCTAATGTTTATTTTGGACTGATCTAAAAACGACGCTTTGGACATTTTTTGATGCAGCATTTCAATATTAAAAATATTGATTGTTATGATGACAATATTGAACTTGGAGAACTGTCAGAGAATTAACACATTCAAATAAATGACTTATTTTTTGAAAGAGTCTCTTCTGCTCGCGGCAATGTGGCGTTTATTTGAGGAAAAATGCAGCAAAAATTGAGAAATATTATTCTAATGTAAAATATCAGTTTTCTATGTGAATACACAGTAAAGTGTAATTTATTCCTGAATGTTCAGCATCAGTCTTCAGAGTCACATGACCCTTCAGAAATCACTCTAATTTGAGGATTTATTTGATATGTTATATGTTTGATATATTTATTTATTTATATGATTTTACTTTATGATTATATTTTTTTCAAAAATCTGAAACATTGTATTTCTCAGGATTCTTTGATGAATAGAAAGTCCAAACGAACAGCATTTAATCGAAATATAATTTTTTGTACACTCTCGGAAAAAAAAGGTACAAAAGCTGTCACTGGGGCTGTACCTTTTCAAAAGGTACCTTTGTGTACCCAAACGCTTCATATTGGTACCTTAGTGGAACATTTTAGGACCTAAAAGTGACATTAGTTCCTGAAATATACATATTAACACTTAAAATGTACTTATTAGCACCTAAAATATACATATTAGGACCTAAAATGGACATAATAGCTCCTGAAATGTACATAACAGCTAAAATGTACACATTAACACCTAAAATTTACTTATTAGCACCTAAAATGTACATATTAACAGATAAAATGTACATAATAGCACCTAAAATGTACATATTAACACCTAAAATGTACTTATAAGCACCTAAAATGTACATAATAGCACCTAAAATGTACATATTAACACCTAAAATGTACTTATAAGCACCTAAAATGTACAAAATAGCACCTAAAATGTACTTATTAGCACCTAAAATGTACTTATAAGCACCTAAAATGTACATAATAGCACCTAATATGTACATATTAACAGATAAAATGTACATAATAGCACCTAAAATGTACATATTAACACCTAAAATGTACTTATAAGCACCTAAAATGTACATAATAGCACCTAAAATGTACATATTAACACCTAAAATGTACTTATAAGCACCTAAAATGTACATAATAGCACCTAAAATGTACATATTAACACCTAAAATGTACTTATAAGCACCTAAAATGTACATAATAGCACCTAAAATGTACAAAATAGCACCTAAAATGTACTTATAAGCACCTAAAATGTACATAATAGCACCTAAAATGTACTTATTAACACATGAAATGTACATATTAACACCTAAAATGTACAAAATAGCACCTAAAATATACATATTAACACTTAAAATGTACATATTAGGACCTAAAATGGACAAAAGTTTACCTTTTCAAAAGGTACAGCCCAGTGACAGCTTTTGTACCTTTTTTCTGAGAGTGTAACATAATAAATGTCTTTACCATCACTTTTAGATCAATTTAGTGTGTCATTCATTGATGAATAAAAGTTGTTTTGTTTTTCTAAACCTTGTTAAATCGTCGTGTGCGTTTTCTGCCAGCCAGCCGTTGCGAGCGCGTTGCATCCAGACTCATCTACAGAAAGCCTGTAATGAAATTTAGTTCAATCCCAGGCATCAGACCCGAGGGTTAGAGGTCAGCCAGAGCGGGGGTCATCGTGTAACCCGCCCCGTTCAGGATTAAAAGGGAAAGCCCACTTTTGTCATGAGGTCAAGGGGGTCGCGGGGTCAGTGTCGCTGGGACGGCCCAGATCACTCAGCGCTATAAATTATGTACCGAATCAGAGCCAGAGGAAATCAGCGTCTCTTCTGACGGGGGGGTCGCAGGAGTCATTACTCCACGACCTTAATCGAGAGTAAAGGAAGCGCTCAGTCGCACACACACACCTCTGGGGTCACAATACACACCTGTGAGTGTATGTCCGGATGCACACGAGCAGATCTCGGCGATGGACGAGTGATTACGTGAGTGTTGGACGTCATGTGTGTACTAAACATGCTTTGTGTCTCAAACATAACACACACACACACATATAGAAAAGATTCTGTGTTTGCACTGAAACGTTGTGAATATAGAGAATGTGCTCGCTAAACACGACACAACACTCTAATTTTATTTTTATTAATATTCAGAATTGGCTTTTATTTTTGTATTTTTTGTTTTCATGTAAATTCATTTTGTGATTTCATGGTGTGCTTTGTCATTTTATTTATTTATTTATTTTTAAATGTTGCTAATTACGTTTAATTTTAATGCATTAGGGTTATTCATTGGTTATAATGTTGTGTTTTTTATACATTGGCCATAACATTGAGAGAACCTGAACGTTCCCTGTTAATTAGAAAGAGATTTGTGTTGTTTTTGTGCTTCATGAGTTCATATAATCACCGCAAACAGGGTTAACCAGATTTGTTTTCTGTCCATAACATGAGAGATGGAGCTCTTGGATTCTGCTTTACTGCTCATATTCCCTGGAAACATGAATAGATGAAGAAGCTCATCCTCCTCGCCCGTTATGGACGTCATGAACAGAACAGCTGGACGGACTTCAGATTCCCTGATTACAGTAGACGTCAAGTCAAGTCGCTTTTATTTATATAGTGCTTTTTACAATATAGATTGTATCAAAGCAGCTTCACAGTGATAACAAGAAAATAATACAACACAGATCAATAATATTGTTGAATTTTATAGGGTTGGGTATCGAGAATCCAGTATCCAAAAATCCGAAAGTTTCCGAAAATCCTGGAAAGTTTCCGAAAATCCTGGAAAGTTTCCGGAAAATCCTGGAAAGTTTCCGAAAAATCCTGGAAAGTTTCCGAAAATCCTGGAAAGTTTCCGAAAATCCTGGAAAGTTTTCGGAAAATCCTGGAAAGTTTCCGAAAAATCCTGGAAAGTTTCCAAAAATCCTGGAAAGTTTCCGAAAATCCTGGAAAGTTTCCGAAAATCGTGGAAAGTTTCCGAAAAATCCTGGAAAGTTTCCAAAATCCTGGAAAGTTTCCGAAAATCTTGGAAAGTTTCCGAAAATCCTGGAAAGTTTCCGAAAATCTTGGAAAGTTTCCGAAAATCCTGGAAAGTTTCCGAAAATCTTGGAAAGTTTCCGAAAATCCTGGAAAGTTTCCGAAAATCTTGGAAAGTTTCCGAAAAATCCTGGAAAGTTTCCGAAAATCCTGGAAAGTTTCCGAAAATCTTGTAAAGTTTCCGAAAATCCTGGAAAGTTTCCGAAAATCTTGGAAAGTTTCCGAAAATCCTGGAAAGTTTCCAAAAAATCCTGGAAAGTTTGCAAAAATCCTGGAAAGTTTCCGAAAATCCTGGAAAGTTTCCGAAAATCGTGGAAAGTTTCCGAAAAATCCTGGAAAGTTTCCGAAAAATCCTGGAAAGTTTCCGAAAATCTTGGAAAGTTTCCGAAAATCTTGGAAAGTTTCCGAAAATCCTGGAAAGTTTCCGAAAATCTTGGAAAGTTTCCGAAAATCCTGGAAAGTTTCCAAAAATCTTGGAAAGTTTCCGAAAATCCTGGAAAGTTTCCGAAAATCTTTGAAAGTTTCCGAAAAATCCTGGAAAGTTTCCGAAAATCTTGGAAAGTTTCCGAAAAATCCTGGAAAGTTTCCGAAAATCGTGGAAAGTTTCCGAAAAATCCTGAAAGTTTCCGAAAATCCTGGAAAGTTTCCGGAAAATCCTGGAAAGTTTCCGAAAATCCTGGAAAGTTTCCGAAAATCTTGGAAAGTTTCCGAAAATCCTGGAAAGTTTCCGAAAATCTTGGAAAGTTTCCGAAAACCCTTGAAAGTTTCCGAAAACCCTGGAAAGTTTCCGAAAACCCTGGAAAGTTTCCGAAAAATCTTGGAAAGTTTCCGAACATCCTGGAAAGTTTCCGAAAGTCCTGGAAAGTTTCCGAAAACTCCTGGAAAGTTTCCGAAAATCCTGGAAAGTTTCCGAAAATCCTGGAAAGTTTCCGAAAATCCTGGAAAGTTTCCGAAAGTCCTGGAAAGTTTCCGAAAATCCTGGAAAGTTTCCGAAAGTCCTGGAAAGTTTCCGAACATCCTGGAAAGTTTCCGAAAGTCCTGGAAAGTTTCCGAAAACTCCTGGAAAGTTTCCGAAAATCCTGGAAAGTTTCCGAAAATCCTGGAAAGTTTCCGAAAATCCTGGAAAGTTTCCGAAAATCCTGGAAAGTTTCCGAAAGTCCTGGAAAGTTTCCGAAAACTCCTGGAAAGTTTCCGAAAATCCTGGAAAGTTTCCGAAAATCCTGGAAAGTTTCCGAAAATCCTGGAAAGTTTCCGAAAATCCTGGAAAGTTTCCGAAAATCCTGGAAAGTTTCCGAAAGTCCTGGAAAGTTTCCGAAAATCCTGGAAAGTTTCCGAAAATCCTGGAAAGTTTCCGAAAATCCTGGAAAGTTTCCGAAAAATCTTGGAAAGTTTCCGAAAATCCTGGAAAGTTTCCGAAAAATCTTGGAAAGTTTCCGAAAATCCTGGAAAGTTTCCGAAAATCCTGGAAAGTTTCCGAAAATCCTGGAAAGTTTCCGAAAAATCTTGGAAAGTTTCAGAAAAATCTTGGAAAGTTTCCGGAAAATCCTGGAAAGTTTCCGAAAAATCTTGGAAAGTTTCCGAAAATCCTGGAAAGTTTCCGAAAATCCTGGAAAGTTTCTGGAAAATCCTGGAAAGTTTCAGGAAAATCTTGGAAAGTTTCCGAAAAATCTTGGAAAGTTTCCGAAAATCCTGGAAAGTTTCCGAAAATCCTGGAAAGTTTCTGGAAAATCCTGGAAAGTTTCTGGAAAATCCTGGAAAGTTTCTGGAAACTTTGCAACCCTAACCACAACACATGATGTAGTCAGCCGGATGAAACGGTTCATCACTTAAGCTGGACTGTGATGCTATTTTCTTCAAGAAACAAACGTTGCGTTATTTTCCTGTTATCACTGTGTAAAGCTGCTTTGAAACACTGTGTTGTAAATAGCGCTATATAAATAAAGGAGACTTGAAGTGTGTGTGTGTGTGCGTCTCGTTGCACAGGTGCTGCTGAATCAGTGCATGATCTGAGATCATCTGAACAGCAGAGTTTAATGACGGCCATAAACACTTTATGGTCCGACCCGTCCCTTCGGCTGATGCCTATCACTGTCTTCATCAGCCCAACGTCTCTGACTGAAGAGGCATCGAAGACTCCTGATATGATGAGCTGAGTTTTAAAAACACGGCATTGTGGGAATTTCCTAAAGCATCATGGTCTTCCTTGGTGTGTGTTTATGGTGTTTGTTGTGCAGGATGGGTGCGGCACGATAAGCAGCAGACGGGTGACATGAGGAGTGTGTGTGAGAGAGAGACTGTGTTATCTGTGGGCGGAGAGACGACTGAGACGTGGACGATCACTGGAGGGATGCTGGGAGATCTGGGGTTCCTGGAGAACACACGGAGGAGTGTGTGTGTGTGTGTGTGTGTGTTGGGAGATCTGGGGTTCCTGAGGAACATGAAGGAAAGTGAGCATCCAGACGACCTGATGAGTGTGTTTGTGTACGGCTCATTCATGTGTTTATTAGAGGCTCCGCTCATAAAGAGAGGAAATCTATACACTGCATCAGAGGCGTTTGTGTAGCGCTGAGTTCTTCCTGCAGCCGCCTGCGTGTGTGTGTGTGTGTGTGTGTGTGTGTGTGTGCGGCTCCGGCCTGTCTGCCTCTCTTTTACAATAGGATTTCAGTCAACGAGAGCTGCAGGTTTTGTTAATATAGGAACAATTATTAATTCGAAATGTATATTTGACTCGAAGGACAGTGATTATTCAGTCAACGGTGGAGGCTGTGTCTAATCATTATAAATACGCCGCTGTGGTCGTTTTCTGATCTTACAGTGAATGATCAGTCTGTCTCTATCTGCAGATGTGAAATAAACAGTAATTTTCATATTACGTCTTATTGTTTCTATAATTACCTTAATTATGGTCTTCAAAGTATGTGTTTGCACATTTTTATGTGGCATTTGGGTTTTTTTTAACCCTCTTGGGTTGTTTGTTTAACAGTCACACTTGGGGTGTTCGGGTCCAAATGGACCCAAAGGGCAGAATTCATATAAAAAAAAAAAACATATTTTTTTTACTTGTTTTTTTTATAATTTTTTTTCTTTTCTTTTTTGGTGTTTTGAGATAATTTTATGATTTGTAATTAATAATATAATTTATAATTAATGCAATAATTATGACCCATTTTTTCCCATTGAACATAATAGAAATTTTTTATTTTTATTTATTTATTTTTTTATCAAAGCTGTATTACATTTTAGAGTGAAGCCTACCCTGCGTCCCAATTCGCTTACTTATACTATGCCCTAAAAGTATGTACTCTTTTCGTGAAGAAAAAGTACATACTTTTGAGTATGTAGCAAAAAAGTAGGCAAGCTTTGAGACATACTATCACGTCATCTTTAGCGGACGGCTCTGTCGCGTGCTGCGTGCGTCCTGTCACCGTAAACTGCCCTGTCAATCATCTCATCACAGTTAAAATCCTCAATTCAATCTAGTTTGATTTCCGACCGTATCGGCGCACGTTAATCTGTTTATATAACGTTAAGTCAACGGCGTTCATAAACACGCTGAAAAGCGATGATGCGTCTTGATAGCACGCCAAAAATGGAAATACGAATTGTCGTGTCATACACACACTACTTCATGAGATCAGTCTGGTCAACCAGTGGATCTCTGAGTGGAGGCGGAGCTCATTTGCATATTCAGAGAACCGCGCATACTAAATGAGGCGAGGGTGTCGGGTTACATTCAAGATATTTTAAGGCAGGAAGAGATTTTTTATCTAGATACACAAATCTTCCTTTTAAAACTTCTACTTAACTAAAACTAAAACTATTTGAAACTTGAAACTTTAATGATAAAACTACTTCAAACTTAAAAAACGTCTATTAAATCTATTCCAAACCCTTTTTCTAATAACACTAAACTGGATGTACGGTAACGGACACTGTACGCATGTTTCAGACGGTGTTTGTTCTGCTTCTCATGTCCTGAAGCACTTGACCGTCGTCTTTATTTTCTATACACACTCGAGGGATATTTTTAGCTCGCCCACACACTCATCTGTTCCGCCAATTCTTGAGGTTTCGTATTGTGTGTGATCACAGAGGTGAACATGAGGATCAGACACAGAGCTGGAGATCAGGTTCTGCTGGGCAACCAGTGACTGAACAACTCTATTAATAGAGTTCAGATCCCACAGGAGAGAATAGCAGGAAACACACACACACACACACACACACGGAATGGTCTTGTGAATCACACGTGACCCAAACACTGTAATGAGTTTTCATCAAGAGGACCTTCACCTCAGATGAATCTGTAGAGATGAATGCGTCCTCATGAGGAGTGGACACACACATGGACACACTCCCGCTACCGCTAATAATCATCCGAGCAAACTCCGCTCCGCTAACAATAGCGCTCGCTCCTCCACCCAGAGGACCTTCTTCATTCGGTGCTCGTGTTCTCCTCATTTCCGCCGGGATCGAGGGATTTAATTCGACTTCGCTTAATCTAATTTATCTTTAAGAAACGCATGCAGCTGTGTTTCGTTTGCTATAATTCTCAAACACATCATTGATTGCGCTGCCAGTTGCTTTGGCTTTTATTTCCTCCCATGAAACGCTTTTAATTTACGAAAGAATCTGACCTTTCTCCTTCCGGTGGAATATGTGTGTGCTGATCAGATGCAAACACTCGAACGGCACACTAACACACAGGCATTTCCCATTTCAGGTTATGATCAAACATGCTTTAAATTAGATTCGTTCGACGTTCTTATAAGCGTATTATTCGATACGATCTCATGAGAGTTCTTGGAAACGTTCTCAAAACAAGATTCTCAGAAGATCCTCGTGATGAAGGTTAACATCAACCGTCTTTGGAATAAATATAGTGCTCAAAGAATGTTATATTGTGTGTAAAATTAGTGAATTTTATACTAACATTATTGTAACGTTTCAGGACATGTTTGTTAGCTGTATTAGCTCTTCTGTCAGGCTAGTTTTGAATTATTATTTCAGAAATAAATGATGAAACTAGTGTGGAGGAAACAGGCAAATGTCTGTATTTTGTCTCGTTTTAATGTTTACAAAGTGTCCTAACAAGATACAATGTGATCAGATTCCAGCAGTTTGTTTGACACCACAAAATCAATCACAAATCACAGCCAATCGGAAGAGCGAGAGGGCGGAGTCTTTCTACAAGCACAAATCAAAGCCAATCAGAGGGGAGTGTGGGCAGAGTCACTCTACAAAAACAAATCAGCCAATCAGAAGAGAGAGTGGGCGGAGTCACTCTACAAAAACAAATCAAAGCTAATCAGAAGAGAGTGTGGGCGGAGTCACTCTACAAAAACAAATCAGCCAATCAGAGGGGAGTGTGGGCAGAGTCACTCTACAAAAACAAATCAGCCAATCAGAAGAGAGTGGGCGGAGTCACTCTACAAAAACAAATCAAAGCTAATCAGAGGAGAGTGTGGGCGGAGTCTCTCTGCAAGCACAAATCAAAGCTAATCAGAAGAGTATGTGGGCGGAGTCATTCTACAAAAACAAATCACAGCCAATCAGAAGAGAGTGTGGGCGGAGTCTCTCTGCACTCACAACCAAATGTAGACATACATACATCAAAATCATGAATTTTACACACTTTTAACATTTGAAAAATACTTTATTACCATTTTCTAAGCTATAGTGAATAAACTGTGATAACGTGTGGGATGTTTCTGAATAAATGTTGGTTAGACCGTATAGAGATTCGACCAATGGCGAGTGTTTCCTTGTCATTTCATTTGATGCAAAAATACAAGCACTAGTCTCTCATATGTGGAATTGTATTATGTAATATATCACATCATATTTTACAGTATTCCCATGAGGGAGAACCGGTCCGGCGAGTGTTTGCAGTTTAATCTGATGTCACTGAAACGCCACTTTGGCTGTAATGATCCTCCGTCTGATAAATACGAGTGTGTATAACAGTGAGGTCAGAGCCCTGGACACACAGCCAGGTCAAGGGTCACGGCACCCCAACCCAGAGCCACCGACAACCCAATTACAACTGAGGGACCCCGGCTCTAAACGCCGGCTAATGGGGCCGTCTCGACGCCGCTGACCTCTGACCCCTGACCTCTGCACACAGCAGGTTCAGCGGCTGCAGCGAGCGATAGCATCAGCTATCACACAGAGTGCTCCGCCATTAACAGTCATCAGACATCAGCTTTATCAGAGCGCATGAATATCAGGATGAGATGTGTGTAGAGTGCGTCATTAGCCCCTCGCTCTCCGACCAGTGACCGGATACAATAAACAGCACAAATACATTACTGGAGGATTAATAACTGCAGCGGGGGGGAGGTCATACGCAGTGTGTGTGTGTATGACGCTCAGGAGAAACTGCTACGCTCACACACTTCTTTAGTCAAACACGGAGAAAAGAAAAGAGCGATTAGCACACACTACACACTCACACACTTTCTTACACACTCAGGTGCTCTTCGGTTCATTTCTGACCGAAAAATGTTCTGTTTTGAATTTTTAAAAATCACAGTTTCATCGGAATGTTATGAAACTTGGTGACTTTTATGGCATAATGTATGTGAACACACAAAAAAACTGAGTTTATGATCTGAGCATGCTAAGTGGTCGTAAAAAATAGTCACACTCGTGGTCTTTGGGCATAAATGACCCCCATAGGAAATGAATGGGAAATTGACAAAAACACAAAAATTCTCTGAATTTTTGTATGTACAATCTAAAAATCGGCCACAATTCTAAATAAAAAAGTACACCGCAGGAAAGGGGTGACACTCTACAACATTCAGAGTGCAAAACAGACACACCCACCCACACACACACTCATACACACACACTTTTATACACATACACACCAATACATTTTGATTACAAAAAGTATGTTTTGAATTATTAAAAATCACAGCTTCATCTGAATGTTATGAAACTTGGTGACTTTTATGGCATTATGTATGTGAACACACAAAAAATTGAGGTCATGATCTGAGCATGCTAAGTGATCGTAAAAAATAGTCACTCTTGTGGTCTTTGGGCAAAAATGACCCCCATAGGAAATGAATGGGAAATTGTAAAAAAAAAAAAAAAAAAAAAATTGAAAAAAATGTGAATTTTTGTTTTTTGTCAATATTTTTTTATAAGAAATAGTGTTTGAGATTATTTCAACTATATATTCAAATCCACCAAAAAACAAAAAAAATGTGTTCATAAACATCTGGGTATATATAACATATATAAAATATATATATTTTTCCATGGCAAAAAATAAACCATAAATATTGCATAAATATTAATAAATTCAATTAAATTGTCTCAAAATACTAAATTAAAAAGAATAAATATTATAGAACAAAAATAAATTGCATTGGTTTTACTGGGATGGAGAAAGTTTCATTTTTAGGTGTACGGTCAGTTTTGACCGGGAAGATAACAAGTGTGACTCCGAAACGAAGAGCACCTGAGGGTTACACACTCACACACACACACTGTCATCAATGATGAATGATCTGGAATATATATAACGAATATACAAGTACACATCATCGTTCACACACACACACAGGGAACGCTCTGACCAAAGTTATGTTTGAAAATGGAATGTTCTTAGAAGCAGATTCTGAAAGGTCAGAGAAGATTGAGAAATAACGCTCTCATAACTCAGCCAAACCAACAAAAGAGAAACATTCTTTCTTTGAACGTAATTGTTAGTTTGGTGAAATAATAATGCAGAGCATCACACAACAAATAATCAAACACAACTGTTCAGATCGAGGAGCGACTCTCCTCCTGGACACGTGTGTGTGTGTGTGTGTGTGTGAGAGAGAGAGTGTGAGGCGGACAGTGACACCTGCTGATCGATCCTCTCATTCTTTATATGTGTGTGTTTCTGCACATCTGATGCACATCTCTCGCTTTCCCACTCAACAGGACAAACAGATCCACGTAACACACACACACACACACTCATGAAGGGGTTAAGGGTCATTTCAATGTTTAATAACATTTTATGAATAATTTTCTCTAGAAAAAAATGTAATGATCCATTAAAATGTGTTCTACACAGAAGTGTGTTCTCCAAGAGTGTGTGTGTGTGTGATGGTCAAAGCGTGTGTTTACGTCTTCTCACGCTCGCTAATCCCTGAGACCGGCTCGCGTCTAATCCGTCGTATCAGAAACACCAAATCCTTCCTTTAATATCGGATCTTAACACAGATGTGTCCAACTTACTCCTGTAATCCAGGTCACACACACACACACACACATCTCAGCACTGATTACAGATATAATCTGAACACCTGTGGTGCAAAACATTCAACATTACACACACACACACTCTCACACACACCAATACACAATGCTCATGGAACTTTTTTTGGAAGTTCATCAAACGGTTTGTTATTTGTTTCAGAACGGCCAGAGAACATTCAAAAGTAACGTTCCATAACGTTTGAAGAATGACACAGTGTTACCGTTCCCGTAACGTTCACATGACCGAGATCAAACATTTAAACGTCAGAAAAACTAGTTTCATAATTTAGTGGGATCGTTAAGAAAACCGATCTACGAACGTGTAAGTTTGAAGGATTTGCACGGTTTATCTGCGGGTCACACGGAGGAGACGTGTAATCCAGGAGCGGACAGGTGTGTGTGTGTCCACACGGATCAGAGCCGGCGGGAGATTGAGGAACATGTGTGAGGATTAAAAGAAAGCATTATTCACAATATCCCTCTTTGCTCAATCTTCTTAATCTCGCCCTGAGATGTTATCAGCTGAAGCAGGAACTGCTCATCACGGGTTAAAGACTCCGTCGCTCGCCCTCGTGTTTTCAACACCGGAAGACCTTCATCTTCAGGACACAAATTAAGATCTTTCTGATGAAATCTGAGAGCTGGATCACTTGCCCGGTACAGAAAGTTAGTAAAGACATCGTTAAAACAGTCCGAGTGACTACAGCGGCTCGACGAGGTTATCAAGCGACGAGTGAAACTGTAATAGTCATTTCTGACAAAGCTCATTTTTGGGTGTACAAACCCTTTATTCAACAGAAACGTCCTCTTTTGCTACTGCAAGATGTCTTAAAATGTATTTCTTTTTCAAAAATTTAAACCTAGGCCATCATCCTTTTACTTAATGAATACAAATAGATGACAGCTTAAAGATTTTTTTCAACTTTTTGTGCATTTATTTAAAGACTGCATGTACAACTTTGTGAAACTGGTGTGAGGTAGCTCCAACTACCTCTATTAAAGCACTATTAAAGGTTTTCATGCAATATTATTTCAGCAGATGAGGTGAATGAAAACCCAGTCATTCAGAATATGGTCCGAGACGTTTAAAAGACGTCGTGCAACGTATAAAACCAGGCAAAGTTTGGGCTGTCAGTGAAACTTTAATAGACATCTAAACTAGCCCAAGACTACACTAGTCATCAATTAGATAAAGAAATGAAGCGATTAGTCTAGTCTATTCTTGAACCAGGAGCCACGTGAAAAGAAGTCTTTATTAATCCATAATCTGCCCCGGTAATCATAATACTGTGCGAAAACAATTAAAAGTGTGCAAATCCCGCGAAACCAGTCACAATATACGAGCAATATACCATGCTTACTGTAAGCGCCATTTATCAGTAAGTTTGCTTATGTTATTAATATTTGTTACTACTTTTTAATTTTGTGTTTATTTGATATTTCGGTGCAGCTTTGTATTGGGACTCTTATTTTGAAGTTGTATTGGACTCTTATTTTGACGCTGTAAGTAAGAAATCATTAAACGAGTGTGGACGGCGGAGCAACAAGGTTGTTTTACCGTCATTGGTTCTCTCCGATGCCAACTCGACGCGTAAAACTTTCTTCCTCGTTCATACTATGTGGTTATAATAAGAGAACTATTTAAGTCAAAAATTGCGAACCACCAGGTAACCACTACAGTTACGATTACATTTTATGTTGCGTTTGCTTTCGTTAACACTATCGGGGAGGGTGTAGTGTAGGTGTACGTTATTTTAAAACATATTAATCTACAGTAACGCCACCCGTTTCAGTTTAGAATGGCAGTGATACACATAAACTTAATAAAACTTTGCCATATTCACGTTCATCTCTTCCGGAAAAATGTCTCAGGAGCTCCACACATGAAGGGCAGGGACGAACACATGATTAGGGTTGGGTATCGTTTGAATTTGAACGATTCTGATTCCGATTCTGATTCCTTGTTTCGATTCCGGTTCCTAACGATTCTCGATTCTGATTCTTTTAAGAGGCGGGGTCTAAAAAGTTTAGCTAACCTTGCTAACCAACGGTCTTTCTGAAGGAAATACTCCTTCTGTCACAAATTTTGCATTTTGCCGAGATTTTGTTATTTTTATAAAAGTGAAGCCACACTTTGGACCGCCGCCGTAAGCTACTCATGTTCGACTCGCGCGGTTATGCTAACACTTCCGGTAGACGCTTCTTCATTGGTGTTGTTCAGCGGTTTCTTCTTCCGCTCGGCGGACTGTGAATATCGAAACTAGGAATCGAAATTTTAACTTTTGAACGATTCCGGGAAAAACGAAAAGTCAGTCCCGGTTCCAATCGATACTCGATTCTCGATATCCAACCCTACACATGATCCAAAGCTGTTTGCTCGCCATACTCCAGTCTAATTTATAAATATATATGCTTTATGACAAACAACAATAGACAGATTCACATAGAGCGCTTGCTGAACGGGCATTCCCAAAGTCACGATAGGGAACTAAACACGCTTTGAGCGCCACTCACTGGACATTTCACTTTGAAACTGTGGAAACTGCACAACGCATTTGTGTTTTACAAAAAATGTTGCTACAGGAACATCTTTCCAATGAGTCTGCGCTGCACCAGATAAGCTGAGCAAGCTCAATAACTCAGGATGGGTCCCACTTTATATTAAGTGGCTTTAAGTAATTATACTTATTGTTGAGTAGTGATACGGGTGAGGTATTTTCAAAATATAAGTGCAATCTAAAAACATGCATGTACACAATAAGTCCATTGTATCAAATTATTCATTTCAACGCAAAGCTGTGATGCAGACTCCAAAATATATTCGTTTACAAATCATGCACTGTGAAAGTGTTTTGAGGTCATAACACAATCGTCGGCGCGTCCGGGCCGAGACCGCAGAGGTGAACGGTTTGGGGGAATTCATTAGCGTTCAGACAGTGGCTCGTGTTACCGTGTTCGAGACCCTGCGCTGTAAGCAATACCGCGAGATGACATTTCCTCAAGCCAACCGGGAGATGACAGAGAATGGGCTGTGATGAAACAACACGGCTGAGATCGCTATCAGGGTTGAACATCCTCTCTCTCTCTCTCTCTCTCGTTGGCTCAGATGGCGTCTCTCGTGGGAGTTGTCTATAAGTACTCCATCAAACCGACTGCATTAGTGTAATTTCGTCCCAGGAAATTAGCAGAGCCAAGCGGCGCCAATTAGAAGTCAATAGCTGGCTTTATTAATCGAGCTAGCCATCGCACTTGATTGGATTAAGCTGTGTGTGTGTGTGTGTGTGTGTGTGCTCTTGCTGATTGCGTCTCATTTCTTCTTTCTGCAGCTCGGTTAAAGTCTGACAGTGAAATACAGCCGAGAGAACTCAAACTTATAAACCAGTCTTGCTAATTTCGTTGACGAAAATAATGACGAAAATTATTCGTCGACGACTTTTTCGCAGACGAAAACGAGACGATGACTTAATAAAAACTAGTTTTGAATGACAAAAACTATGATGAAAATCTATTCACATTTTCAACAACAAATAAAAACTAGACGAAAACGTTTGATAAGGACGATTTGGGAGGCGATCCAGTCAGAAATGATGTCCTGCGTTGTTTGTGGTGGTGGATGCGGACATTTATACTGCAACGTACTGTGGATTTAGTCGACTAAAATCGTATTGAATTTCGTCGACTAAAACTAAAACAATTCAGACAAAAACTAACACTAAAATATGACTAAAACTAAATGGTATTTTAGTCAAAAGACTATGACTAAAACTAAATCAAAATATGCTTTCAAAACTGTACACCATCAAATATTCAGTAGATTTGTTGTGTGAATGTTGTTGATTTTGGTAACACTTAAGGGTCGCTAGTTAATGTATTACCTAACGTGAACCTAACAATGAGCAATACATTTGTTACAGTATTTATCACCTTTGTTATATAAATATTGGTTAATAAAAATCCAGCTGTTTATTGTTTGTTCATGTTGGTTCACAGTGCATTAACTGATTTTAACAAAAACAACCTTTGATTTTAATAACGCATTAGTAAATGTGGAAATTAATATTAAGTAAGCTTAATAAATGCTGTAGTAGAAATGTTTATTCTATGTTAATGATAACTAATGATTTATTTTAATGTCCAGCTGTAGACTAGGATGGATCTACAGTTATTTTGCTGTGTTTATGCCAGTGTTTGTTATTGCATCTGAAGAATATCTGTGTCTTATAATGTTCGTGGGTCACTTCGGCCTCCGCCACCTTCATTACCTACTCATACATGTGGGATTATGATACGCACAGTGGATTTGAGCGTAATCTCACAATGCTGTTACAATCCTCTAAATTGCATTTCTAATCCGTCTCCGGCATTGGTCTGTGTTCAGGCTGGAGACGGATGGAAACATCGATCAATCTGTTTCTGTTGTTTACAGTGCAATACAATCTTGTCGGAGTCTCACCACCAGACGGCCAAAATAAACCTTTGCTAATCCACTAATGGGGAGTGAATTGAGAGAATCTACCTAATGCACCTGCAATATTTCGAACAATTTTATGTCTAATTGAGAGCATTATTTCGCTGTTTTGCCTCAAATATGCTGGAGGCTCATCTAATCTACTCATCATTTAAGTGTTGGTTAAATAACGCTGGGTTTTTGCACGGTTATTGCTAACGGAGCAAGAGTACAGGCTTTCTCTTTCTTTTAGTGCGCCAAATATTATAATCTTTCTTTCATTAAACAGGGGGAGAATTTTAGACAGCCAAACTTTGACAAAGAGTTCTTGTTCCAAACTTTAAGCTGTAAATATATCTGTGTGTCATATGATAATTGCCATAGATGGATCCCAGTGGGCACAAAACACACAATGAAATCGGACCCAAAATAGAGCCTTGGGGGACACCGTATTGAAAAGGGAATCACAGAGGAGGAAGTGTTTGCAAAACTAGCAGAGAATGTACAGTAGATGTGAATGAAACTCGCACTCAACTGGACCAGAGCATTAGGTTCGCATCACGTTTATGATCACACAACTGAATCAACACTGACCTCAGATGAACGATGACACTATTGTCTTTTTAGAGATTGCATCAGCGACCATTATTTTCAATCATGTCCATTTAACGTTGCTTTGAAACACTTGTATTTTGCATCAGTGAGATAGTCATTTAAAGGTGGAATATCTAAGATTTTTACATTAAAATATCCCAAAATCACAAGGCCAGTGTTATATATTTAGTTAAAGGGTTAAAGGGTTAGTTGACCAAAAAATGATAATTCTGTCAGTATTTCCTCACCCTCATGTTGTTCAACCCCGTAAGACCTTCGTTCATCTTCAGGACACAAATTAAGATATTTAAGATATTAAGATCGCTCCTGCATACTAGTCCATAGGCTTCTTGAGGGAATGACTCTTGCTGGCCTCCAAAAGTCATTAAAGACATCGTTAAAATAGTCCAAGTGACTCAATTTTAACTTTATCAAACGACGAGAACACTTTTGTGCGCAAAAACAACAAAAATAACAACTTTATTTCAACTATTTCGTTTAGAAACAGCATCGTTCCTAAATTGCAGGACATTTGGACGTAATAAATCCTTATCTTGCGCAAAATAAGCAAGCTGACATTCAGTACAACCGGTGCCTTTTATTTAGAATACTTACAAATGTAATTTACGTCTTTTACTTTGTCGACAGATCTGAAGTAACGTGTTTGAAGAGTGCGCATGTGCGAACGTGCTCTACTATGTAAGAACGAGCCAAATATTGAGTCTGGTGATAAAGCAGAACAACTGAACAATTAGAAATAGTCCTCAGATGACGTCTGTAATTTATATAAAACAAATCGAGCATTAATTGGATCTCAAACTGTTTCGTTAAAAGTAGTTATTACTTATGCGAAACCAACGTGGTTGAACGATACTTTGCGACAGTGGGTTTCGGGAAACAGTCGCGACTAGCTAGTTGATTTTTCCAACGATGCATCGTACTACGGTAGTGAAACAGCGAACTACGTCTTTGCGAGTGTTTTCGCATCTATTTCGTCCGTTCCTCCGCTGGGGTCCGCCCACTTTTTCAGCATTTTTCAAATATTGCCAGTGGGCGGAGTCTCGCTTTGATCAGGGGTTTAGTTACCCACTAAGATTGGAATTAAATGCTGCTTTTCTGAGAATTTTAGGTGTCTGTGTTAGCAAATGCACAGGTATCAATGATAATGCCACGCCTTCTCATGAATAATTTATACTCCGACGCTGCTGAAGATGTAGATCTCTATAATATCTTACTCAATCCCACGCTCCCCTAGTATTACAGATACTAACATTTCTTTCACCTTCGCATCACTCGTCAGTTGATGTTGGGGAAGCGTGTGTTGCGCCTCCTGTAAGGACAGAGCTGTGCTTGTACACCGAATGCTGAATCTGTAATGTTTACTCAACGATCCTCTGCTGGTCCATCATCACAAAGCTCAGCATTGAGTTCTGGAATCATGTGAGGAACATCGAGGGCATGACCACCGATGAGGAGCCCCGAGGATGAGCAATGATATCTCACTTTCCATAACTTAAAGAGCAAAACGTTCCCATTTCTTTTGACAGCTGAATGTGACTTGTGTTCTAATAGATGAACTTTAACACTGAACTGAGTTGATGTGAATAATGTCAGTGTTTTTACAGCTGAATCTGTCTCATATTTGATGAAGTTTGCATCATTAGGGGTGAACCCCGATTGTAATTGTCACATTTTCCAAGGACGAGCATTCTCCCTTTGAGGGATGTTGGTGAACGCGATGGTTACACAGGTAAACGATGATGAAGCGGATGCTTTAACTGGTTTCCAACACACCTGGAGTTTAACTTGTATTGCACTGAACTTTAATAACTATAACGACACACTATCTAGTCACTTAATGTAGTCTTAACAGTTAAAACGCATTTACAGTCTGAACGGGTCGCACTAATTGCACTTTAGAACAGGGTTGTGCTTGTGTTTCCGTTTGGTTTCTTATAAGAAGCTCTCATGAGAGCGAGGCGTTGGTAAAGCTTCCTTTGTTATATGTTTTCTGGTTTGAAAGAGAGCATTGAGATCCTGCCGTTTGGGAACCCAGGAGGCATGGGCTTACTGAAACTCTATCATGGTTCAAATCACTTTTTGTCTTTCATTGGACATGGCGGGACAACAAATTACTGTTCCTCTGTCCCGTCCGAGATTGTGTTCTGTAATGCGCAGGGCTGAAATATTAGCAGTCTCATCAATGAAACATATCAGAGCTCCTGACCAACGAATGCAGCGTCGTCCATGACTCAGTAAACACTCACACCAATGTTTCACAACGTCCAGTTTCTTAAAAGTTCTTTGAGGGTTTTTTCTTGGATATTTGGGAATATTCCATTTTGCGAACGTTACGATGTGGAAATAATGTTTTTGTGCCAACGTTTTGATAATTAAACACCACATAACTGAACGAACGTTATATTGACGTTACTGTAAGAATATGTGTTCATAACTTCGAAAGAGTCTTGCTGGAGATTAATGGTCAGAATCCTGAAGAAAATAAGAAGGTTTTGCATTTTTATTTCAAGGAAAACTTTGTTCAATGTATTCTCTTTGTAAGTTAGGAGGCGAGGGAACCTTCCAGTCGGGGTTCAGGAGTTTTCAATGATATATTATTATCTCTTGATTCAGGGAACTAAAGCTATTCTTTTATATTTAAGTGTGGCATTTGACACAAAGGTTGTGCCCTAAATTGCTCTGGGTTAGGGTTAGGGTTAGGGTGTGTGAATGGCTGTTCACCCTCCAAATCCATCTAGATTCCCCAGGGATCTATCCTTGGACCCAATTTAGTTTTCTCTGGGTTTGATCTTTAGTAAACAGAGAGAATCACGTCATTGTTGAGCTGACATCATTGTGCCCAGACCTAAACCTAACCCTAACTGACATTAAAGTTTAAGTGTCAGTTGTATGACGGCCCGGGATCGCCATCTACTGACGTTTAAGGGAGCCCTAAAAAGGCGGATATTGACTTATGGTCAAAAGACGTCCCAAAGACGTTTTGGGATGAGACTGTGTTAATACTTTCATCCCTTAAGGCGAGACACTACAGGTGAATAGGGTTATTTTTTTAACTAGCAGATATCACCATGAAACTTTCCCAGTTGATTACATACATTAAGATGTGAAAAAATATATTACAAGTTTTCTGTAATTTAATGTTTAAATATGCAAATTAGGCATTATCTAATGAAATATGCCCTAATTTGCATAAATTTTAAAAAAACAAAATCTGAGTATTGGATAAAGCCAGGTTCAAAATTATTATTTCATTGTGTTCACATATTAGATGGGGAAAAATTACAGAGGGATTTATGGATATCTACTTTTGTTATCCTGTAAATCAGAAAATACTGCCAATAGCCATGAAAAAATGATTTTCGCCATGTTTTTTGGAATAAAATGTTATATAAATCAGGCTAGGAATAATATATTTACAAATCCCTCTGTAAATGTCTTCATAATATTACTAGGAACAAAACTGGAAAGTTTGGTGTATATAGGTGCTACTGAAGTGGAGATTTCGGACTCGGAGTATGAGAGAAAAGTCATTTTGAGAAAACGGGCTTTAAAGATTTAGCATCAGCCAATGAGATTGCGCATTTAGAGTTAAATCCCTCCTTTTACTTTCACGATTGGCTGCTGGTAAAAAGGAAATTACCATATTTGGATCCGACAGCATTGAACAGGAGAAAGAGAGCTTTCTAACGGTGTGTGATGACAGGATGCAGATCGCGATCGCTGAGCAGCGGGAGGATTTAAAATACCAACTTTTGAAGAATTTATGAGAAATCTACAGACGCAAACAGACAAAGTGTAGTAAAATAATGACCTAAATGTGTAGTTCAGACGTTTTTTCACCACAAGTCTGAAAGAAGACATGTTATTCAAGACAAATATCCCAAAATCTCAAAATTGACCAGTGAAAAAAAAACTGTTTTTGCCTGCCGTGTCTCGCCTTAAAACTCATCTTTGATCACCAAAATTACACATTTAAATCATTTTTCCTTGAAAAAAATCTTCCACCCTTAAAATATTGTGAATGTAACTCGACACCCTCGCCTCATTTAGTATGCACAGTTCTATGAATATGCAAATGAGCCTCGCCTCCACTCACTAACTCACTCAGAGATCCACTGGTTGACGATCACACGTTGATCTGATTGGTTACAAGGTCGTGGTTTGTCTTAAAGCGACATTTAAACAACATTAAACGCTGGATTTCACGTTAAACAAACTCCCATCCATGGTTTGAGCACTTTAACGTCCTGTTTGTCAGATATTAAAGCATGGATGATGGATGTCCATCTAGTGTTGGGTAGCTTGGCCTCGTGTGTTAAGATTTGGGATTTGTTTTTGATTCTGCTTTGAGACTTGATAAATGCAGTAGTTAAACCCAGTTTCTTTCAGATAAGTCTCCTTTCCAAGGTTAAGGGCTGCTTGACTTCTGACTGGCACTCGCAAATACAAGTACATCGCCCCTGTGGGACAATCTCCATAAAGCAAAATTAAAAACCACTTTATAAGGGTTTGTGAGTTCCCAGTATGCATGGCAACATGAGTAAATGATATGGTTACAGTTACAGGATCATGCTTTTGCTGTTTGCGCCACCTTGAAAAACTGTATCCTAGAAACCTTTGCTTTGAAAAGTGAGCTTTCGAAAACAAAAAAAGCAAAGTCTGGGTTTAAAGCAAGGCAATATACTGTATGTTACATCTGATATTTGCTACGGTTAGTTTAGGTTTGGGTGTGCAATGAACTGGGGTCAGTGGTGATCATGTCCCTACACAACCCTGATGCTTTCCCACACACAGTCTTCTCAGATAAGCATTTGTCTAAGTCAGATCCCTGGTTTAATTGCTGTGCTCTCTTTTTGGTCAAACGAAAAGTTTAATGGTAGCCGTGGGGCTGATGCATTCATATCTGTCACACAGAGACATTATAGACATTCCTCTCCAACACAAGGTCCAAACACA
This sequence comes from Cyprinella venusta, assembly GCA_038021265.1. NCBI lineage: Eukaryota > Metazoa > Chordata > Actinopteri > Cypriniformes > Leuciscidae > Cyprinella > Cyprinella venusta. Next base: position 494,235 of record CM075865.1, read on the forward strand.
AACTTGGGTTGAAGAAGCGGTCAATCCCCTCCACCCTCTGGGATTAAGCCACACCCATCTGGAATTAAGACACACCCCTCTGGGATTAAGCCACAACCATCTGGAATTAAGCTCTGCCCTTCATGTTAAAGCCCCACCCCTTCAAGACAAAGCCCCACCCCCATCTATAGTCAAACCAAAATTTATTCAGACACCTTCAACATTTCTCACATTATCACAGTTTATTCGCTATAGTTTTAAAAAATGATAATAAATATGACAGAACTCAGATTTCTCAGATTTGACTGGTTTTGTCCGAATATCTGTCAGATGATAAATTGAACTCCACAATTAGATAATACCAGTTAAACATGATCAGCTCAAAGTGTCCGAATCATTTTTAGACCCAAATGTTTATTAACGTCACTGGTAGTCGCTATATGAGGAATATTTGTGTATAATATGTCACTGAACTAGTTACTCCATACTCTAAAATTGCTTCATCTCTTCAAATCTACAATTACACAGATATGGCTGGTAAAATATCAGATGACGAACGTTACCATTAAACTCCACCAATGTGACTGGTTTCGCATGTTTATAAGAATTGCTGACCAATGAAATCTGCTGACTTGTCATCTCGTCAGGATATGTTGATTAAATATTGATGAGAAATATGATTGCACTTCATACTTTCATTCAGACGCTCCATCAGTTCTCTAATAACATGACCACACGATTAATGTGTGCAATATCAACCCATAAATATTGACACTATACCTTGTTAGAGGCATAAGGAAATGCACACACACACTCATGGTGAAACATGACAAAGGTATCTAGGCGTGGGGACCGTTGACTTCACTCACACAGCAATTATCTCTTTATAGATCTAACCTCTAAAGGTAAGTGCCCTGCTAAAAGCATGTGTACATAAACATCTCTGACTGAGAGACATTCATCTGACATGGAGTCAGGCTTCGACAGGCTTTAAAGACGCTCCCGTGATGACAGAACTCCAGAAACAATCTCCATCTCTGTAACCACTTCATTGTTTCTCGTCACTCGTGTGAAAGCAGGAGTCGCCAGCACTCAAGATGCGTTTTTGATAACAAATATCAGCTATGAACGATAAGGAGTTATGTTTCCTCACATTAAGTCGCCAACCAAAAGCAGCATTTCTGTCACAGATCATATTTTGTTGAATGAAAATGCAAACAGACAATATAGCAAGAGAAAGAAGCCTCTGCTTTTGAGCCCGTTTACATGAAGGAAGACACGGATATTTCCCTGCGGTGTGGCCTGTCATTTACACACGGAAACCCCGTCTTTATCACAGAAAAGGATTATTTCTAAAAACTGAGAAGAAACTGGAGATTTCTGATAAGGCTTGCTATGTGTTGCCGTGTCAACTGGGAGAAACTGGGTTCTGAGGACTCTGATTGGCTGGCATGGCTTTATCCTCCCTTCACTGCGCCCATGGGTTTGGCAGAGTTATGGTGGCGCTCGACGGCATATTTAAGCGGGATGATGTAAATGACAACTTTTTTGAAAACGACGTTGTGTGTTATTATTGCTATGTGTAAATGTGGCCTTAAAGTCCCTCTAGTCAATCATTTTATCCCTTAAAACTCATCTTTGATCACGAAAATGATATATTAAAGCGTTTTTTCCTTGAAAAAAAATCTTCCACCCTTAAAATATCTTGAATGTAACTCGACACCCTCGCCTCATTTCGTATACGTCGCTCTATGAATATGCAAATGAGCCCTGACTCCACTCACTCACTCACTGGTTGACGATCACACGTTGATCTGATTGGTTACAAGGTGGTTTGTGACGTCAGAAACACCAGCGATTACAAAGCGTAAACAAAAATAGCGACTTTATTTCAACTATTCGTTTTTTTCTCCCTCTGCGCGAGTCAGGTTACTAGTTTAATAGCGTAAGCCTACGTGTGACGTAGCTTTACGCAATCACGCTACGTTAACTGACTAGCGGCCCATGGAGAAGGAAGTGAATAGTTGAAATAAAGTCGTTATTTTTGTTTGTTTTTGCGCACAAAAAGTGTTCTCGTCGTTTGATAAAGTTAAGATTGAGCCGCTGTAGTCACTTGGACTATTTTAACGATGTCTTTAATGACTTTTCGAGGCCAGCAAGAGTCATTCCCTCAAGAAGCCTATGGACTAGTATGCAGGAGCGATCTTAATATCTTAAATATCTTAATTTGTTTTCCGAAGAACGAAGGTCTTACGGGGTTGAACAACATGAGGGTGAGGAAATACTGACAGAATTTTCATTTTTGGGTGAACTAACCCTTTAATGAGGAAATACTCAGCAATGCTGTCCACTTATGAACTTACACATGCTTAAGCGTATTGAAAACACCACATACACACATAAACAACATTAAACGCTGGATTTTAACCACAAACAACAACAACAAAAACATTATTTTAGGTTAATTCATTCTTTTTTGATCAAAACTTGAATGTGGGAAAGTTTCATCGAAAAAAAAAAAACATTTGAGAGAAAAGCGTGTTTTAGTGGAGAAGATCGAGTCCATCAACACCTCAAATTTTGGCATGGGTCGACATTTCATTCAGTAACGTTAGACGGGTTTGATTTATATGCTGTTGAATGTTTGAGCATCACTTCTATGTAAATGTCAATCTGTGTTTAACTCGTGCCCTTCCCTTGTTATCTTCCCCACTTCTCGTACCAAAAATTACTCAGACAACAAATATCATTTATTTTTAAGCCAATAAAATATAATGCACGAGTGCCCAGTATACGGACAGAACCTTGCAATGGGTTTAAACTGAACATCTTTAGCCCTCGATCACTTATGGGAAAACTACGTTTGCTTTGCCATTGTCGATTGCGTGACTGTTTCAGCAGATCGCAACAGCGCCCCCTACTGTATGACAGGGACAATTAAACTTCCGGCAATCCATGTTTTTAGTGTTGATAAGAGTTTGCAAATGTGTCTAGCAGAACATTCATGCCGGAATATACATTTCACACAGCTGGACCGGCTTCTTAATGGCGATAACCCGTGTAACCCGATCCAGTGTGAATGGAGTCGGTGTTTGGCTTCTCATAATTAGGCATGACAGTCGAGGCGTGAACAGATTCCCATCATTACAGCCCTAAAAAGCCCATTAGAAGTGATGCCACGCTCCGGTCAGACTCGCTGTCTGCCATGTTCAGGCCGAGCCGGAGACCGGTGGATTGCATTACATTAACACTGCCACAAACAACACGGCAACCTTATAGCCACTAACACCAGAGTAATGGACTGAGGAGCCATCGCTCACAATCAGGGATTAACTGAGAAACGCTTTCACAAACACTTCACCTGAAGAGGCTCTACATGTATGAATGACTGAAGTTCACGTCCTCCTGACGGCCATGAATTGAGTGCTGTTGACTTTGGATCGGAAAGATCAATGAAGATGGAAAGTTCTAGAGGTGAAGTTTCTCGTGACGTCACACCCTTATATTAAAGGTAGAACACGTCTTTCCTCCGCTGCCCTACGGTCATTTTGGCTTCACTTGATTTTGATGGTCCCTTTAACACATTCTGTTGACTGTGAGTAATGTTGCACCTACATGTTCACAGACTCTCATTAGAGTAGAGTATCAGTAGAGTATTGGCAGGGTATTGGTAGAGTGTTAGTAGGGTTTTGGTAGAGTATTGGTAGAGTGTTAGTAGAGTATTGGCAGAGTATTGGTATAGTATTGGTATAGTGTTACTTTGGGTATTGGCAGAGTATTGGTAGGGTATTGGTAGAGTATTGGTAGAGTGTTACTATTGGTATTGGCAGAGTATTGGCCGAGTATTGGTAGAGTGTTAGTAGGGTATTGGCAGAGTATTGGCAGAGTTTTAGTAGGGTATTGGCAGAGTGTTGGAATAGTATTGGTAGAGTATTGGTAGAGTGTTAGTAGGGTATTGGCAGAGTATTGGCAGTGTGTTAGTAGAGTATTGGCAGAGTATTGGTATAGTATTGGTAGAGTGTTACTATGGGTATTGGCAGAGTATTGGTAGGGTATTGGTAGAGTATTGGTAGAGTGTTACTATTGGTATTGGCAGAGTATTGGTAGAGTATTGGCAGAGTTTTAGTAGGGTATTGGCAGAGTGTTGGAAGAGTATTGGTAGAGTATTGGTAGAGTGTTAGTAGGGTATTGGCAGAGTATTGGTAGAGTATTGGCAGAGTGTTGGAAGAGTATTGGTAGAGTATTGGTAGAGTATTGGCAGAGTATTGGTAGAGTGTTAGTATAAAAAAATCTTGGGTTATTTTTCTACCCAAATCCTGGGTTGAGCCTTTTGGGCAATTTTAGTATTTGGTAGAACAGTAAAAGAACCCAGTGTTTGGGTAGTTTTTGGTCAACACAGATCCTGGGACAGAGGTAAGAACACAGTGTTTGGGTAGTTTTTGTGTAATCCAGATCCTGGGTCAGACGTAATAAACCCGTTTGTTGGGTGGTTCGGGTCCAAATTGGGTTGTTTTCAACCCAGTGATTTTAAGAGTGTTGATTCCCTCCAAATTACAGTCACTCAGAGATATGGGAGCTGAACACACACACACACACTCACACACATGCTTTCTCTTGATCTTTACACCCTGGGGTTTTGCGCTCGGTTAGTGTTGACAGCTGAGGCTTCAGTCCCTGCAGTGGTGAAGGAATGAATGAGAAGCTGAGGAAGGGTGAAGATAAGAGGAGGAGCGCAGGTGAAAGATATAAGTGAGCGAGAGACGTTCAGAAAGGCTCGTTTGGCACCATCTCTCTGGATAGCACCAGATAAAGGCTCTCTTAATGATTCATGCCTTTGATTGACAGCTCCTCCGGGTCCTGAGAGAGACGAGGCGCCCACTTTACTGCCTGAGGAAAGTGTTCAGACCGCCTTCAGACACTCACATAGCTCACACACCACCTCATCACACACTTCTGCTGCTGTAGCCTGTGTATCACACTCTTCTCAAGTATTCGAGTCCAGAATTGGATTCTTGATTCCCAACCCTAGTTACGATTAGCATGGAGCCGTTCAAGAATCTGACAAAGAAGCTGACCAGAAAACACTTGTTAAACTCTTTCTTGTCCCTCAGCATCAGAACTCAGGAAGAGCTTTCCTGGAGATCAAGGAGACCCTGATAATTGTCTCATGAGCGGCTCACGCTCGGGTCTGGATGAGTTCAGGCTCGGCACAGATGGGTTTTCCTGCGGGACGGAGCTCGGCTAATCAGGTCTGACGCGAGGGCCGTGCTCCCGACGTCCTCAGAGCGCTCAGTATCACAATCATCAGGAACGGGAGAGAAAATGGCTTCCAGAAGAAGCGTCACATCTTGAGCACATTGGAGGGGTCAGCTGAAATTGTAAAGAGCGAGCTTCGGCAGAGATGATGAGGGGTTAAAGGTCAGGCCTACACAAACACGGGCGCCTGGACACGTGTGGCCCCTCAGATGTGTTTACACCTGGAATCCCATAACTCGTGGCCGCTTCCCGAATGATGACGATCCCCGGTGTCGAGATCAAGGGAAACTAAACCAAATGCCCCATTAGAGAGGAAGGCAGCAGTTTGGCAGGTCAAAAAAACTTTTTCTTTTCACAGAGCAAATTGTTTCTTCGGTAGAACAAAAATAATTCCCGCCATATATAATACGCTTCTCCACGCTACACTCTAAAAGATCTTGGGTTATTTTTTCTGCCCAAATCCCAGTGTTTGGGTAGTTTTTGTGTTACCCAGATCCTGGGTCAGACGTAACAACCCAGTGTTTGGGTAGTTTTTGTGTTACCCAGATCCTGGGTCAGACGTAACAACCCAGTGTTTGGGTAGTTTTTGTGTTACACAGATCCTAGGTCAGACGTACCAACCCAGTGTTTGGGTAGTCTTTGTGTTAGCCTGATCCTGGGTCAGACGTAACAACCCAGTGTTTGGGTAGTTTTTGTGTTACACAGATCCTGGGTCAGACGTAACAACCCAATTTTTGGGTAGTTTTTGTGTTACACAGATCCTGGGTCAGACGTAACAACCCAGTGTTTGGGTAGTTTTTGTGTTACACAGATCCTGGGTCAGACGTAACAACCCAGTGTTTGGGTAGTTTTTGTGTTACACAGATCCTAGGTCAGACGTACCAACCCAGTGTTTGGGTAGTCTTTGTGTTAGCCTGATCCTGGGTCAGACGTAACAACCCAGTGTTTGGGTAGTTTTTGTGTTACACAGATCCTGGGTCAGACGTAACAACCCAATTTTTGGGTAGTTTTTGTGTTACACAGATCCTGGGTCAGACGTAACAACACAGTGTTTGGGTAGTTTTTGTGTTACACAGATCCTGGGTCAGACGTACCAACCCAGTGTTTGGGTAGTCTTTGTGTTAGCCTGATCCTGGGTCAGACGTAACAACCCAGTGTTTGGGTACTTTTATGTTACCCAGATCCTGGGTCAGACTAACAACCCAGTGTTTGGGTAGTTTTTGTGTTACACAGATCCTGGGTCAGACGTACCAACCCAGTGTTTGGGTAGTCTTTGTGTTAGCCTGATCCTGGGTCAGGCGTAACAACCCAGTGTTTGGGTACTTTTATGTTACCCAGATCCTGGGTCAGACTAACAACCCAGTGTTTGGGTAGTTTTTGTGTTAGCCAGATCCTGGGTCAGACGTAACAACCCAGTGTTTGGGTAGTTTTTGTGTAACACAGATCCTGGGTCAGACGTTACAACCCAGTGTTTAGGTAGTTTTTGTGTAACACAGATCCTAGGTCAGACGTTACAACCCAGTGTTTGGGTAGTTTTTGTGTACCCAGATCCTGGGTCAGACTAACAACCCAGTGTTTGGGTAGTTTTTGTGATAACCTACTATAAAAATTATATATTTTTAGTATATACAATTTTGAAATATCTTTTTTTGCCCATTCATGTCTTTATTTTATTTTTTAATTGAATCCTGGTGTTCTCTACAGAGGACAAAACATCACATATGAATAAAATATAATTTTTCAAAAATGTTATTTTAAAAAAATTGTTCTTGTGCTTTAAACAATGTAATGACACTAAAACCCATTCTTTTTCTGGGTCTCGAGGACGTGTGTCAGCTTCTGTGAGCGAGGAGTCACTGAACTTGGTTTTAGGTGTAAACCTGCTTCTAATTGAATGTCATTAACCTGAGGGTGGTCGAATCAGAAGTGCAGACGAGAACCAATCAGAAGCCTTTAAATCCCCCGTCCCCCTCCCCCTCCAACGCCTTCAGGAAGTGCAGTAGATGGAGATGGATGTGTTGTTTGCTTTAGTTTGGGGCAAGAACATATTTTAAACTGAAGAGGTGACAGGGCTGTGTGAGTTATGCTTTTGAAGTGATGGGCTCGGTGTCTCACCCTCAGCAGGACTGGGCTTGCTGTAACACACACACACACACACACACGAGGCCAACCGTGTCCCAGGGCAAGTTCCAGTCAGGGTGACGCGCGTGTTTCTGCAAAGATCACTCCTGCGGATCACATTATAGATGCAATTCTATGGTTACACGCAAACTCTGTGGACCTGATCTGGATGTTGCACGTTTGTCGGATCGGGTGTCCGTCCGGTGACAGATGCGGATCTGGAACACCAACAACTGCTCAGAGTAGACCGTCTCGTGAGGATCTTGAGGAGGGGGTGCTCAGAGACTTTGCAACACTTTATACATCACAGCGGGACTTTAAAAATGAAATAATTAAATGGCAGTTAAGGGAATACAGAAAAAGATAACGTTCTACGGCTCAGCCTGTTTATGGCAAATATTTTCATATTCTCGTTACGTATTTGAGTTTGTGGTGACGTGTGTGTGTGTGATGGACTGATTCTCCTGCTCTCTGTCTAACATCACCTCATCACCTGATGAAGCACTTTCACACAGCGTGTCGTGTGTGTGTGTGTGTGTGTGTGTGTGAGACGTGCTGTCTTTCTCTCGACCGCTGCTGCTCTTTGATCTCTCTCTCTCTCTTCGGAGTGTTTTCTTCTCGGCCGGTTTCCTCTTCTAATCATGACATCATTCTCCTGAATAGGTTAAAGATGTAGTCAGGATATTCCCACTTCCTGGTTCAGCCGGCCTCCCGAATTAGACACAATACTGGCCATAATCTGCGCTGCACATCCGCCGTGGATAATAATAATGACAACGGCAACAATGCTCAATTCATTTCATGGAGTCTCCGTGACTGATGCATTGTTGCTCGATTTCTGTCAGCCAATCGGGACGATTTAACACTCTTTCCAGCATGTGTGATCCTGACTTCTTCTTTTCTTCAGTTCTTGTAAGTGAGGAGAGCAGAATAAAGTAAAGTGTGACGTATTATACACAAATAAACTATAGCGAATAAACTGTGATAATATGAGAAATGAATCCACGCATTCTTATGAGATATAAGTCACTCTCATAAAACACTATTAATTAGCTCACGATTTCAGTAAACCACTTCTCATGTCCGTTACTGTGTGTGTGTGACCTCAGTAAGCGGACACCGGTCGGCGAAGGCCCGCGTGATTAAAGCCTCGCTCTGAATCCGGTTCACGATTTCACGTGCGCTTGTCAATAGCGCTTGAACTCAAGCCTGAACTCTAATCTCCTGCAAATCCCCATCACTGGAGACATGTGCTTCACATCGGCCGCCTCGCTGTCACACACTCGCCACGAACAGCACAGATCGTGAAAGATCTGGATAACTTTTGAATGCACTTTTATAATCACAGACTGCACAATACTGTGGAGAAACATGACAGGCGTTATTTCCTGCGGAAAACTGGAATGCGTATTAAATATTGAGGCTATATTGATCATCCAGCGCACAGGGAACGCTCTCGCAACCTTCATGGAACTCTTATCTGGTCTTTAATTATGTTCTCAAACGGTTAGCACAAACACAATACAGCGTTTAGCTCTGAAACACTGCAGTTATACGTTCATCAGATGTTTTTTAAATGTTACTTGTTTCGGAACGTTTAGAGAATATTCAAAAGCAACGTTCCGTAATGACTGAAGAACGGAGGCAAGGCGTTCTGCATTCACCTGAAGAAACAAAATCTACTCTGTTTTTCTGAATTAACAAGTTAATTATCTCAGAATTAAGAATTAATTTTTCATGGAAAAAAGTTTTTGCTCTGTTTTTCTGAATTAACGAGTTAATTTTTCATGAGGAAAAAAAATTTGCTCTGTTTTTCTGAATTAACGAGTTAATTCAGAACAACAGAAACATTAACTCGTTAATTCAGAAAAACAGAGCAAAAAAAAATCCACGAAAAATTAACTCATTAATTCAGAAAAACAGAGCAAAAACTTTTTTCTCGTGAAAAAATTGACTCGTTAATTCTGAAAAACAGAGCAAATTTTTTTTCTCATGAAAAATTAACTCGTTAATTCAGAAAAACAGAGCAAAGAATTTTTTTCTCATGAAAAATTAACTCATTAATTCAGAAAAACAAAGCAAAAAATTTTTTCTCGTGAAAAATTAACTCATTAATTCAGAAAAACAGAGCAAAGAATTTTTTTTCTCATGAAAAATTAACTCATTAATTCAGAAAAACAGAGCAAATTTTTTTTCTCATGAAAAATTAACTCGTTAATTCAGAAAAACAGAGCAATTTTTTTTCTTGTGAAAAATTAACTCGTTCATTCCAAAAAACAGAGCAAAATATTTTTACTCATGAAAAAATAACTTGTTAATTCAGAAAAACAGAGTAGATTTTTTTGTTCTTCAAGTGAATGCAATACGCCTCCGTACTGAAAAATGATACAATGTTTCCTTTAATTCTGCATTACTGACAAACAGCTGGACATTTAAAAACAATGTTCTGACCATTCAGAAATAATATTTAGAACTAAAGCACATTCTCAAAACGTGTGTGTGTGTGTGTGTGTGTGTGTTAGCTGGGAGAGTGTGCGTCGTCCTGATGACATCATGAACACACACTGTACAAACGCATGTTTCCCCATATCGCCGATATATGTTCATTTTTAACGTTATCATTATCGGCCTGATAAGAAAATTTGGCTAATATATTAAAATCGTTAAATAATGTCTTATTTCGTTCAGCTGAGGCACTTCAGACGTGCACTGTTCAACATGATGGCTTTAAGTTACTTGAAATATGACTGAAATCACTTCAAAAAAGGAAAATACACAAAAATATCATGAGAGCGTTGTAATTGTGTGTTTGGGTCATGGATTTTAACTGTGAGATTTTTGTTCTTGTAAGTCAGGCTCTTAAAATTATATCAAAACGTGGATTTAGATTTATCAGCCGATATATCGGCTTTCAAATATAAAGAATTATCGGTTATCGGACATTTATAATTGAAGTGTTCAGGTAGAGCTTCTTTGTCATGTCAGACCAACACAGGCACACCAGACATCTGTGATATTCCCACTAGTGTGTCGGACACTACAGTTCATTTATGTAAGTGAGGAGAGCAAAATAAAGCAAACTGGGGCATATTAAATGAAATGTTGAATAAATGTTGTTTTGCTTGTCCATCTCACACAGTGAGAGAAAGGAGCAGCATGTCACACTAATTAAACACTATAAATGTGCGCTTCTGATGTGTGTGTGTGTGTCACTGTAGTCTCCGTCTCGCAGGAGGAACGCTCAACTCGTCAGGAGGAATGTAATTCTTTACAGCCGCTGTTCCCAGTTTGGGCTGCAGACAGCTGGGCGCCCGGTACAGTTTAGATCAGAGGCCGTGATAACCTGACTGGTGATTTATGGACAGCGTGGCTCTCTGCAATCACCTAATGAGGTGGACGGGATTGTTTACATGTTTATTAAATACCCAGAACCAGCTGCGGCCGGTTCAGACGGAGAGCGCTCGTCATCAGAGCTTTCAGAGTCGTTCACCTGTAATGCTTCATATGCCCTCCAATGTTTGAGAGTCCAGAAATTATATTACTAATTAATTTAATTACATTCCTGCAAGATATTATACCTAAAAGTCGAGGAAGGCGTCGGCTCGCTTCTACCCGAGTCACACGACCGAGCTTATTCTTACGCAGCTTTCCCTTTCTTTAAAGTCCCCCTGTGGTGTAAATCCAGTGTTTAATGTTGTTTATGTGTGTATGTGGTGTGTTACAGCATTACTGAGTATTTCCTCCTTAAAACCAAAGACAGTCTCAAAAACACGCTTTGAAATCGCTGGTGTTTCTGACGTCACAAACCACCTTGTAACCAATCAGATCAACGTGTGATCGACAACCAGCGGATCTCTGAGTGGAGGCGGGGCTCAGTTGCATATTCATAGAACCGCGCACACTCAATGAGGCGAGGGTGTCGGGTTACATTCAAGCTATTTTAACGCATGAAGAAATTGTCTTTTTATTAAAGAACGTTAGAATGTGTAATTTCGGTGATGAACGATGAGTTTACGGGATTGCACTGACTCCAGCGGGACTTTAACCCCTTAACTGTCACTCACCCGTATACGAGCAATCTAACTTTACTTCACTATATTACCATTAAATCCTAATCTAGTCATGACAAACTATATATCGTTGGAAAGGTCTAAGACTCCTAAATAGATATTTTAGGTCTGTTTTTTTCTTACAAATTATGAATGAACAGTAATATATGAATTTATGACAAGAATGCGCCTCAAAAAAAAATCAACGTCATTACAGGAGTTTCAGACCTTTGTCACAAAAAGTCGACGCACACACTTTTAATAATTGAAACTTTGGTTTTTAGTGCTAAAAGTTCATAATAAAACATAATTAGTATTTTTCAATAAAAAAAATATAAATTTATATTTTAAAAAATAAGGTAAGAAGTCCTCTAAAAAGTATAATATATTATAAATATATAAATATATTTTTTTTATTATTATTATTATATCACATATTTTAGTAGTTATCATAAATTAGGTATCATTTGAAAGCTTACGAACTCAGAATTCATTCTGTGAAATCGTTTTGAAATTGGATGTTGCGTCACCATAGAAACAGTATCTTTTAATTAGGCCCCTCCCCTTTTGGGCATCATTATATTTCATAATTTATCATCAAAACCTTTTCTAATCTTGACAAAACACATATTGTCAGAAAGGTCGGAGTCTCAAGGTTCCATATTTAGTGACAGGAGTGATATTTGGACAGAAATTTATTAATTTGTTAAGGCAAAATGCATACAACTAAATTCAATGGAATTCAATGGCACCCGGTGGCTATTTTTGGTACTACGCCTAAACAAAATCTCATGCGAACTTCAATTTTTGTGATATCAACTTTAAATCTGGAACACAACTTGGTTAGATATATAACTTTCATTTTATAGTAAAACATATTTTGTAAAATATTTATTTCATATTAAAAAAAAACATATTAATAAAGTATATTTGATTTTCTGTAAATTTAAACTCTTTCATACTTTAATTTTTTGAAGTGTTTTCACTTCAATAATAATCTGCTGATTGTTTTCTTTAAAACAAGACCAAACTTGGGTATATTCCAAAGCATTCTTAAATTACAACCATTTAAGTTTGTATAGTGCATTTTAATGTGAATTATCAAAAAGGGGGGTGACGGGTAAAGGGTTAACCCCTTCATATGAACAGAATCGAGGGTTTTCCGGCCTCTAGTTTGGGGAATATACGGTGAACAAACCCTGAGGTGTTCCAGCACAGACTCGCTCCTACAATAGAGGAGAATGTGACCTCTGGGACGAAGCACTTCTGACACGTCTGTGCGACGGCAAATCACTCATTTTCATACAATCAGTCCCTCTCCCTTTCCTGCGCGAGTGTCGCCCGTCTGCCTTCCATTGTGTACTAATTTTAGGGCCCATTATTTGCTGTAACAAATGTGCGGTGGGCAGAGTCACTTTCACATTAGCGCTGAACGCCCCGAAGAGAAGTCTTCCTCCAGCAGTGGATCAAAGGTCCCGTCTATTGTGAGCCGCTTCCTCTTTTCCTTTTTTAGCCGCTCAGGTTTGTTGTTATTTCTCGCCCCGCGCGCTTCGCTCTCCCTCGCCTGCGTGAGGTGACGGGCCGGCGTGAGAAGATGACCTTTCACCTCTGCTCAGCGAGAAGATGACCTTTCACTTCTGACGGCGTGTTTGGGAGCCAGACGATGACATCATTCCTCAGAACATCGATTAATAATGCATCTATAGTGAGGAGTTATTGCCACGCACGTACCAGAGTCACGACGCACTGAAATATCATTCATGTTTCTAATCAACACTAGACCACAAACCCATACAGGCTACATTACACAATGCTTTCACAGTTTAATTCACGACGGTGTGTTACATGTTTACATTACTGCTCAACTTCCTAAGTGATAATGAGTGATAATGAAACTGAAAGAGTAAGATCTGTGTGGAGGATCAGATGTGTGTGTCCACACTCGAAAACATTCTGGGTTGTTTTAAAGGAGTAGTTCACATTTAAAAACACTTTTGCTGATGATTTACTCGCCCCCGTGTCATCCAAGATGTCAATGTCTCTCTTTCTTCAGTCGAAAAGAAATGAAGGTTTTTGATGAAAACATTCCAGGATTTTCTCCATATAATGGACTTCAATGGGGACCAAACGGTTCAAGGTCCAAATGAGAGTTTCAGTGCAAACTGTTCAAAGGGCTTTAAACAAAATGAACAAATTTTTTTTCAAGTCATTCTTTTTGTTCATTGAATGAACAAAATGACTCATTGTTCAAAAGTGAACTACTCCTTTAAGCCAATTTTGGGTCAAATGTGGGCAGACCCAAATGTTGGGTTAAAATGTCATTTGAAAATGCTTGTCCATATTTGACCCAAATTTGGTTTGAAACAATTTTTTACCGCAGTGATTGTTTCGATAGTCTTTATTTTTAGGATTCAGAATATATTTCAATATGAAAAAACGATTAAATATGTCAGTAATGTGCCTAATTAAATACATTTCTCAAACCAGTGGCCTATTTTGTATTTAATTGTGAAAAATTTGATAAGAAAGATACTGTAATTTGTAACAAAATACCGTTTGCTGTATTTTTTCCTATGGGTGAATAACACTGGTCTTTCACTTTTTTAACCCTAAAACTGTATTCTGGACAAATGTGGGTAAAATAGTTTTGATTTATTTTTAAAAAATACTTCCCTTGATCTGAGCGGTACAAGACTTGGCTACTTTTCCTAAGTTTGCCTCCTGAACACACATTTTTTTTGACTCAATTCTACAATGTTTAGTGGGTGAAAAAAAAACTTCTTAATCTTGTATTTGGGTCAAAAACGGGCACCCATAGAAATGAATGGGAAAAACTGTAATTTAGAGCATCCTAAAATAAGCCAAAATAAGACACCAGGTGACAGCAAAGTCACTTCATCTTTAGGTTTTAGCTCGAAGAACTTATTGGAATGATATTATAATGTAGTTAAAAAAATTTAAAAATAAAACATAAAAATAAGCATAATTTACATAGAAAATATGGTACTTTTTAAAGTAAATAAATTCAAAAATACCCCCAAAATACAAAAAAACTCCATAAATGGATAGACAAAACTTTATCGAAGACAGTGATATAACATTTATAATAAATATAAATGAGGATCACACCTGAGTCCTCTGTGCCCACATTTGTCCACAATTACAGGATTAAGGGCTATAAAAGTGAATACGGTTTGAGGGCTACGTTTGTCACTGTTTCTTTGTCTGTTCTGTTGTTTGTTTGTTTGTTTAGTACCTCCTTGTTATGCTTTAGTATCAATAAAAGATTCTTCTTATAAATCTTAAAATCCAAAACAAATGCTTTCCTCCAAAAGTACACTTATATATACTAATATCAGCGAACTGAAGCAGCCGCTCGTCGTTGTGCTAGTGTTCGATGACATCATCACTCCCGAAAGTGTGTTCAGTCAGAGATTAGTAGTAGATCGGGATCACGTCTCCGTCACTTCCGCATCTCGTGTGCTTCCCCCGCGAGCCTCGTTCGCTATCATATCTCGTCCCCGAACCTGAGCTTTTCTGCACGTTTAATAAGGCTAAACGAGACCATTATGCCTCCAATTTATTGGTCTAACGAGCAAAGTAGCGTAACAGCAGCACAAACATCCTGATCTGTTTAGGGTCGCCCTTTCAAGTCCCCTCAGACTCATTTAGGCTTTTGTTCGGGAACGACTGAACATAAACACGGGAATATAAACCTCCTTAATGAGTGATGTCACGACAGCCTAGTTCACCAGATGGACACGAAACAGCCCTCGTGCACGAGCACACACACACACACAACTCATGCAGGTGAACATGTCGAGCACTCACTAGTGCACAGTGAAGGTGAACAGGTCGAGCCCTCATTAGTGCTCTTGAGTTCTCGTTAGTGCGCGTCACCTGTCCTCGGGCTCGTGTAATGATCACTGTGGGCAGTGAAACTCAGAGTCTGTGTGTTACTAAAGCCTTCGGTGGAAACACTGCTCCACTTCTGCATGCACACACTACACTACACTACACACTGACTGACTAACCAGTCAATGAGAATATTACTGGCACACTCTTATAAAAACATTCATGTTTAACAGGTTATTTATGGCAATAAAGTATGTTTAATTAATACACTTTACAAAATGCTGGGTTCTTTCAACTCAAATTTGGGTCAAATATGGACAACTGCAGATGTTTTTAATTACATTTACATTTATGTTTGTCCATATTTGACCCAAAATTGGGTTAAAACAACCCAGCAATTTTTTAGAGTGCAGTAAATATGGTCAAACTCATTCGTTGGGTTAAATCTTTAAATTACGTTTTTAATCACATATTTGGGCTTGTTCATATTTGACCCAAAATTGGGTTAAAACAACCCAGCATTTATTTATTGTAAACCCATTCGTTGGGTTAAATCGTTAAATTACGTTTTAATGACATATTTGTCCATATTTGACCCAAAATTGGGTTAAAACAACCCAGCATTTATTATGGTCAAACCCATTCATTGGGTTAAATAGTTAAATTACATTTTTATTCACATAATTATGGTTGTCCATATTTGACGCAAAATTGGGTTAAAATGACCCAGCATTTTTTTAGTGCAATAAAAATGGTCAAACCCATTCGTTGGGTTAAATCGTTAAATTACGTTTTAATGACATATTTGTCCATATTTGACCCAAAATTGGGTTAAAACAACCCAGCATTTTTTAGAGTGCAGTAAATATGGTCAAACCCATTCGTTGGGTTAAATATTTAAATTATGTTTTAACCACATATTTGTCCATATTTGACCCAAAATTGGGTCAAAACAACCCAGCATTTTTTAGAGTGAATATGGTAAAACCCATTCGTTGGGTTAAATCTTTAAATTACGTTTTTAACCACATATTTGTCCATTTTTGACCCAAAATTGGGTTAAAACAACCCAGCATTTTTTAGAGTGCAGTAAATATGGTCAAACCCATTCGTTGGGTTAAATCTTTAAATTACGTTTTTAACCACATATTTGTCCATATTTGACCCCAAATTGGGTTAAAACAACCCAGCATTTTTTAGAGTCCAGTAAATATGGTCAAACCCATTCGTTGGGTTAAATATTTAAATTATGTTTTAACCACATATTTATGTTTGTCCATTTTTGACCCAAAATTGGGTTAAAACAACCCAGTGTTTTTTATGGTCAAACCCATTCGTTGGGTTAAATCTTTAAATTACGTTTTTAACGACATATTTGTCCGTATTTGACCCAAAATTGGGTTAAAACAACCCAGCATTTTTTAGAGTGAATATGGTATAACCCATTCGTTGGGTTAAATCTTTAAATTACGTTTTAACCACATATTTGTCCATATTTGACCCAAAATTGGGTTAAAACCACCCTGAGTGCAATTATATTGTCTTCATTCTGCCGCGGTCTTCCTCTCTCGCTGAGTTGGCGTTTGATCCCTGTGTGCGTGTGGGTCGTGTCCCGCTCGGGGTCCAGTGTTGTGGGGGGTCACCGGCCCCGGGCCCCTCGCTCGCCCCGCACAGGAGAGTTAATTGCTAGTTTGGAGGTTGACGCTGAGTGGAGGTGGCAGTCTGAGCGCAGAGAGCCGGCGAGATCTGCTGCATATTCACTCTGTCCGAGGCGATCGGCGCATCTGTCAGCGCTAGCCGCGCTCTAGCCGGACCCGTGCCGTAGCTGCGGGCCGCCGGACACTCACACGGGGCAGAAAGAGCCACATCACATTTGCAACTCAATTACAGCCACCTCGCCGGCCGAGAGCACCGTGGTCACCACACAGATGTTTGGCGAGGAGAAGCCTTTTCTTTGTCAGATCGGTTTGTTGTGCCGTCGAGAGACGAGATCCTGCAGCGACGCTCCAGAACGCGTGTTCCCGTCACGCACAGGTCTGCGCTCACCTGTGTCCACACGTCACGTATATCGGTGCGTTCGCTAATTATAGCCCTGAGACGAACCCTCATCTTCCCATTCAGCTCAGAGTCAGTCACATCAAGGTTACAGTGGACCACTCGCACAGCAGCTCGTAAACACTGCGACCTCTGACCCCTGTGTGTGTGGCATCGGCCCGTTCCACTTTGATTTATTAGACAAAAAAACTGTGAAATAAACTCATTTGTCAAGGATAACCATTTCCATTGCAGTTCTTGCTTGTTCAAAGTTGACTTAACATAAAAAAATCTAGTAATCCCATTGCCTTAAAGTTATTAAGTCAATAAACTTAATGCTTAATTAAAAAAATTAAGTTATGTGAACTTGACACTTAATTTCGAATTAAGCATGAATTTTCCTCATCAGCTCAGAGTCACATCAAGGTTACTTTCACCACCATTAGAACAGATCGTAAAGACTGTGACCCCTGACCCCTGTGTATGTGTGTGTGGCATCGGCCCGTTCCCCTCTACACCTCGCTGTACACACAGAACACGTTGCAGCTGTTATAGACCCGTTTGCACACTGATGATCTTCAGATGCCGTGTCAGATTTGCATGATGAGGAAGAGCGCATTTGCATATGAATTATCAAAAATTAACATGCAACCCAATCCTTGAGTGGTGAAACATGCGCTACTGTTGACGAAAATACTCAAAATGGAATTAAAATGAATTAAAACCAAAAATCTGAAAATAAAAGACAATGTAAAATATTGATAAGAATGTAATAGCGTCTTACTTGTTCATCTGTGGCCATCTTTTATTAATAATTTATGAAATGGTGGCTGAACTAATTTGCTCCCTTATTTTAATTTAGTTTATTAATATGTAGGTTTTTTTCTGCCCCAAACTGGACAAAATATATTTAATATATTAATACATTATTATATTATTATTATTATTATTATTATTATTATTTATCATTCCATATTCTGCATTATTTGATGTTTTTTTTAATAAACACTTACCAAGAAATAAACTTTATTGTTTTAGGGTTGGACGATATGATAATATATATAAGCTATATATAACACTGATATAAGTGATCACCCGGATTTAGACATGCCTATATTGTATTTATATAAAGCGTTCACAGGCAAATTTTCTTTATGTTTAGGTCTATATTGCTTTTATTTGCCCGGTGTCGAAATCAGGCAAACATAAATGTCAGGGAACACGATTCCCGGCTGCATGTCAATATCCACGGATCACTGGATCTTTAGTAAGTTGTAACGAACACTATTTTGAGTCCAATATTTAGTTTAAATTTAGAAAATTGTTTGTTTTAGTCCATTTTCCCCTATTAAAGGGGAATTATGTTTTAGCTTACCTCAAGGGCATCCATGTAGATGTAGGTGTCTTTGTTTCCACAGTCTTTTCAATTTTGGCAAAACCGTTGTCGTCTATCAGTCATGCGCTGGAGGCTAAGGGGGTCCTCGCTCGGTTCACCTTTAAAGAGAATGTACAGATGAGTCAAAATTAAACATGATTGAATGACTCGTGAATGTAAGTACACTTTGATGGCCTAAGACACGAAACGAGCGGTTTGTGTGAGAAAACGAACAGTATTTATATCGTTTACCTCCTGTAACCACGGCCATGTCAAACTGGCGCTTCGGTCTGCGCATGCGCCCGAAGTGATCGAAGTTTTACCTTTCACTAAACATATTTAGATATAAAGGAAATCGCAATGGAAGACGATTTCCATATATATCTAAATATGTTTACCTCAAGTTAAGCTAAAACATATCAAAAATTAATTTCAAAGTGAACTATCCCTTTAAATCCAGTCACGCAGCTATGGAGGCTTGTTTCCGCCACTGAATAAAAAAATAAAATAAATAATTGCGACTTTTTATCTCACAATTCTGACTTTTTTTCTCACAATTGCGAGTTATTAAGTCAGAATTGCGTGATATAAAGTTGCAATTGCGAGATATAAAGTCAGAATTGCGAGATATAAAGTCGCAATTGCGTGTTATTAAGTCAGAACTGTGAGTTATAATGTCAGAATTGCGAGTTATAAAGTCAGAATTGTGAGATATAAAGTCAGAATTGCTTGATATAAAGTCGCAATTGCGTGATATAAAGTCAGAATTGTGAGATATAATGTCAAATCATATAATGATTTAAACTAGTATTTTTTTTCCCTTAGAATTGGCCTGATAAGTCGCAATTGCGAGTTTATATCTCAATTCTGAGAAAAGATGTCAGAATTTCGACATATAAACTCGCAATTATGTGTTAGAAAGTCAGAATTGCGAGATGTAAACTCGCAATTGTGAGAAAAAAAGTCAGAATTGTGAGATAAAAAGTCGCACTTCTGACTTTATAACTCGCAATTCTGACTTTATATCTCGCAATCCTGACTTTATAACTCACAATTGTGAGAAAAAAAGTCAGAATTGTGAGATAAAAAGTCACAATTACTTATTTTATTTCTTTATTCAGTGGCGGAAACAAGCTTCCATACGCAGCATTTCAGTCAGGCTGAGGGGATTTTTTTCGGCGGGAAAATGACAACGCCCTCACACGACTAAACTTATAATTTTAAACTTATTAAACTCGTTTTTCATTAATAAACACGACGTCTCAGTGTGAACGCGGAAGAAAAGATCAGTTTCAAACAAACAAATTAGGGCTTGGTGATTTAACACCTTAGCTTCAGCTGTGGAAAACTTTTTCTTCAGCTAATGTATTTAAACCAAGTTGTCGTGGTGAAATGCAGCACCTTTTATCCCTGCGTTATCCCTCGCGGGTCGAGCTCGAGCCGTGCAGTTGATATTGTTTTAGAGTATATTTACTCAGCTGTAGTGGACTCATTACGGAGGCCTATTTCCCCTCTCTGCTCCGTTTCTCTCTCCGCCGCCGCTTGGGTTGGACGTTGGGAACAATAGGTGTGCAATTATCGGGAGCGGGGCCCGGAGCCGAGCTTTGATGTGGCTCTGGAGAGGCCTTGCACTCCGATGCTTTTCTGAAGCGTTATTAGCTCGCGAGCACAAAAGCCGGGCCATAAATAAGCGACTGGCAGCCACAATATGCTAGAAATAATGTTTATCCTGCCGGCAGAGGCTTTGGCCCTCATTAGTTCACTCGGAAAGCCACTTTGTCCCCCTGTCCGTCTCGTCCTCGACTTCATCTGCGTGTGGACGACGTCGCTGTGGTGATTACTGATGTCCGGCTGACGGTGAATATCAGCGCGCGCGAAGTGCTGTACGGTATTTAAAGGGGCAGCTCGCCATAAAATTAACGTTTGTTTATCATTCACATACGACCACAGTTATGAACATCTCCTATCTGACTGATTATTTGCTCGGACTAGCAAAAGTTACATCACTTTGTACTCAGAATTAGCATAAAAATTAGGGCTGTCAAACGTTTAATCGTGATTAATCGCATTCAAAATAAAAGTTTGTGTTTACGTAATATATGTGGGCGTAATGTGGATAATTATTTTGTATATATAAATACACACACGTGCATGTATGTATTTAAGAAAAATCTGAAAGTATATACTTTATATATATTTATACATAATTAATATTATGTATAAATATCAGGGCTGTGCAAAAATTAAATTGTGATTAATCGCATCCAAAATAAAAGTCTGTGTTTACATAATATATTTGTGTGTGCTGTATATAATTATTTTGTATATATAAATACACACACATGCATGTATATATTTAAGAAAATGTGTTATTCATATATAAAATATTTATATTTATATAAATTTACAGAAATTAAGTGCAAATAATTCTTAAATATATACATGCATTCATAGGTATTTATATATACAAAATAATTATGCACACATATATATGTAAACACAAACTTTTATTTTGGATGCGATTAATTAATTAATCGTTGCCCAGCCCTAATAAATATAAATATTAAGAACACATTTTTCTTAAACATATACATGCATATGTGTGTGTATTTATATATACAAAATAATTATATACATTACGCCCACATATATTACGTAAACACAAACTTTTATTTTGGAATCAATTAATCGCGATTAATCGTTTGACAGCCCTAATAAAAATCCTAAATAATTGTTCTTTTGAGGATAACTGACTTGTTTAATTAAGCATCCAATGTAATGAGGTCATGTGACTACAGTGCAGCAATGCAGAAGTGTTTGAAATGTTAATCATTTTATTTTCATTCTTTATTAATGATCAATTTATCATTTCTAAATTAATTATTACATTATTTTTATAATTAATATTAATTTTATTAATATTATTTATATAATATTATTGATATTAATATATTAATAATATATAATTATATAATTATTTATATATATATTTATTATTTATATATATATTTGAACCAGTACGGTTACGGGTATAGTGATGGACGCTTTCGAAACACTCAAAACCTTCGCAAATCGTTTGTTGAGAGCCAGTGATTTCAGTAAACAGGCTTTGGTTTGGTCATACCTGTTCAATGCTTCACCACTAGGGGGTGATGTTCTCAGACGAGGTCCATGAAACTCTGTCCGGATGGTTTTTACCAGATCTCAGATCAGTTTTATACATTTTGTAGATATTTTAATGACACATTTTTAAAATGAAAAGGAGAGTTGTTATGGCTGCACTTGCACTGCTCTGACCAGCAGGGGTCACCAACCTGTGGCGATTCCAGATTTTACAGTTTTGGAAGAGAAAATGAGGATTTAAATGCAGCTTTTTATTTTAAAAAATCATATAATAACATGTAATCATATAACGCACAAGCTCTCAGTGCTGGTAAATGTCCATCGTTACGCAAGATAATCAAGGCTAGCTGTGCATCACACCACTGGAATAAACCACAAACAGTGGCTAACTCGTACATTTGTCTAAACCCACGTGATGGATAGGGTTAGGGGTGTGGTCAGGGGCGGGGTCATGGGCGTGGTCAGAGGTCATTCGCACAAATTCATACGAATTTGAACGTAAAATATGTACGATTTAGCAAAAATTAGGTTGAATTGCTACAAATTAGCCACCTCGTATATCATTCCCAAAATGATCAAACTGAATGTTGCCTTGTAATGTTCGTTTAAAAAACTTACATTAATTACATTAATGGGAACGTTAGCAAAATGTTCTTTACAATAATGTTGTTGTTGGGAACCTGTTTCCATTCAAAGAGGATCAACAAATTAAAGAAACGGAGCTGATATCTGCTTTATTGACGATAACTAGCCGACAATATCTGTGGAAATGTCGTTTTGACAAGCGGAAATATGATCGTCCAAGCGGGATTTATGTGGCAAATCTGAGGTTTATTATTCTGAAGCCAGCTGATGTGTGTGTGTGTGTGTGTGTGTCAGTTGTCATTATAGCTGAACCGCTAGCTGGCAGCTTTATTGTGCGATGTAAACGCATTAGCCGCTAGCTTGCGCGCGGCGGGTCTGTGATGACGGAGATGAGCTCGCGCTGTGTTCCTGATGGTGTAAAAGCTCTTCTGAATCTGTGTCTGCTTCCGTCAGGACGGGACTCTCATGTAGTCGATGTCGATGTCATTGTGTGTGTTTTAAGTGTGTATTCATGCGCTGCGCCTCTGAAAGCAGCGTCCGTGACGGAGGCTTTCACTGCTATTCTACGCTAATTGATTTCAATCTTCCCAGCATGCATCTGTCCAGCGGCTCTTCTTCTGCGGGAATAAAAGCGTCTGGCCTTTAGTGTGTTCATGTGTGTGTGTGTGTGTGTGTGTGTGTGTGTGTTATAAACTCCCCGCTAACTTCATGTAGCCTTTGATTTCATCTCGAGACACACACACACACACACACACACACACACACACAGGAACTGTTGCAGACATAGATTATGGCACATAAAACATTAATTTGAAAACATGGAAATCCTGAAGTGTGTGTGAGTGTGTGTGTGTGAGAGAGAGTGTGTGTGTTCGTGTGTGTCATTTAGAGGTAAATAACTCCCAGAATTGACCTAAATAAAAAGCTCCATATGATTTAGAAAATTAAGCAATGGTTTGTCTGTATAATTATTTATAATTAGCTGTATATGTAAACTAGGGCTTTCAAACGATTAATCGCGATTAATCGCATCCAAAATAAAAGTTTGTGTTTACATAATATATGTTGGTGCACTGTGTGTATAATTATATATATATATATATATATATATATATATAAATACACACACATGCATGTATATTTAAGAAAAAATAATATTTATATATAAATTATTTATATTTATATATATATAATATAAATTACATATAAATCTATATACAGTATTTACATGAAAATGTTTGAAGAGTTCAGATGCAAAAGCCTCTAAGTGCCATTTGAAATTTTCTTCTAAAATGACCATTTTTATCAAGCTTGTATATTTAAATTCAGTAATTTCACTTAAATGGCAATGAAGATTACCTATTAATTGTCATTTAAGTGAAATTACTGAACTGAAATATACAAGTTTGATAAAAAATGGTCATTTTAGAAGAAAATTTCAAATTGCACTTAGAGGCTTTTGCATCTGAACTCTTCATTTATTAAATATATACAAGCATGAGTGTGTATTTATATATGAAGAGTTCAGATGCAAAAGCCTCCAAATGCCATTTGAAATTTTCTTCTAAAATGACCATTTTTATCAAACTTATATATTTAAGTTCAGTAATTTCACTTAAATGACAATTAATAGGTAATCTTCATTGCCATTTAGGTGAAATTACTGAATTTAAATATACAAGCTTGATAAAAATGGTCATTTTAGAAGAAAATTTCAAATGGCACTTAGAGGCTTTTGCATCTGAACTCTTCATATATATATATATATATATATATATATATATATATATCGCTAAGAGTAGATCATCAGATTGAACTGGCTCTGTGTGTGTACCTGTGCAATATATAAATAAATGTTTAAAACTTCCCTGAGGCCAGTGTTTGTGTTGAGCAACAGCGCGCCCTTCTGGACATAGCCTGAACTGCAGCTTGACTCGCGGTGACGTCAGATCACGTGTGATCAGCTGTGACGTACTAGGGCCAATAAATAAGAAACGCGTGAAGAGAGATACTCCGGCGTTTACTGTGCTCGCCTCGCATAAACGATTAAACTCTAAAACACGACATCTGTATATTTCTTCAACATTATATTTACATAATCTGCCAATGCTTCAGTTTTCCTGTCGTTGTTCTGTCGGTTTTTGCTTCCTTGTCGAAAATGCGACCGTAGCGCGAATTGATGACAGAATGCCGATTAAAGTCGTGTGAAATACAGTTATAATACAATTATAAGTTATGAGTAGCTACTGTATACTGTAGACGGGTATTTTTTACTTTTAAAACGGTGTGAAATGTAAAAATTATCATAAAATATGAACACCGTTTAATTCACAAATCTGTCCAGTGTCGATTATTAAAGTTGATTATTGAGTGTGTGTGTGTGTTTTCTCCCTCACCTAATAAACTACAACATCAACAAGAACATTGCTGACCTACCGCACAGTTTGACCCATCTGGGCCTCTCTCTCTCTCTCTCTCTCTCTCTCTCTCTCTCTCTCTCTCTCTCTCTCTCTCTCTCTCTCTCTCTCTCTCTCTCTCTCTCTCTCTCTCTCTCTCTCTCTCTCTCACACACACACACACACACACACTTGGACAGCTCAGAGCTGATGGTGAGATGACACAGCTCCACAACACAAGTTCAACGGGTCATTTCTACTTATTTATACCAAATCTTTCATTATTGTTGATGAGCTCACCAGGAAAAACTCCAGACAGCTATATCGTTACAGTAATAAAAATATATCATAAAATAAAAATATAGCTATAAAATATAGCCTTTGCATATTTGACTCGAAGTGCATGTGAAGATCACACACACACACACACACACACACACACACACACACACACGTGGTGTATATTTTGGAGGTCATTTGGTGAAGAGTGTTTATGAAGTGAATGTGTGTGTGCGACACAATCCTCCAGACTCTCTCTAATGCATGACCTCCATTAGTCGTACGCCCGACTCTCAGAGTGACTCTTCAGGCCGATGAGGTCACCGATCGCATGTTCAAAGCCAAAAAAAATCAGTTTTGGTTTCATGGGGACTTTAAAGGTTTTCCACGGAAACAATAAAGAACCTTGATAAGAGTGTGTATTATAAGAGCACCACACACACACTAGTGGACCTCTCTTTACAAGAGTAAGCCTGAAGAAGTGTTTTTTAGGGCTGTCAAATGATTAATCACGATTAATCACATCCAAAATAAAAGTTTGTGTTTACATAATATATGTGGCTGCACTGTTGAGTATATATAAATACACACACATGCATGTATATTTAAGAAAAAAGTATTATTTATATATTAAATATTTATATTTTTATATAATATAAATTATATGAAGTGTTCAGATGCAAAAGTCTCTAAGTGCCATTTGAAATTTTCTTCTAAAATGATCATTTTTATCAAGCTTGTATATTTAAGTTCAGTAATTTCACTTAAATGGCAATGAAGATCACCTATTAATTGTCATTTAAGTGAAATTACTGAACTTAAATATGCAAGCTTGATAAAAATGGGCATTTTATAAGAAAATTTCAAATGGCATTTAGAGGCTTTTGCATCTGAACTCTTCATATATAAATCTATATACAGTATATACATGAAAATATCTCTAAAATATATAAAAGCATGTGTGTGTATTTATATATATAAAATAATTATAAACAGTGCACCCACATATATTATGTAAACATAAACTTTTATTTTGAATGCGATTAAACGTGATAAATCGTTTGACAGCCCTAGTGTTTTTTTAATATTTTTTATTTTTAAAATAATAATAACTTAGGATGAATTTATAAATGAATCGATGGAAGCTAGTTTCAGCCGCAAAACATTTAAAAAAAAATAATTGCGACTTATTTTCTTAGTATATACCTCGCAAATCGGACATCTTTCCTCAGAATTGTGAGTTATAACAACTCTAAGGGGGAAAAAAGACTGACCTTTTCCCAAAGAACTCACAATTCTGACTTTATAACACTTTTTTGTCTCCCAATTGAGTGTTTAAGTCAGAAATGCGAGATATAAACATACAATTAGGAGATAAAAAAGGTCAAAATTGTAAGATAAAGAGTCGCAATTAAATGTTTTATTCTCTGGCGAAAACAAGCTTCATGAAACGGCTCACTTCAATCTCTTCAATCAATCTCTTTCACTGACTATTTTATCAACTTTAGATCATCCAAATACATTTTAAATGCTGCTTTAAAATGAGCAAACTTGGGTTTTGAGTTACTCCATTTATTATGATGAATATAAAACTCTCCTAATCACAAAAACTAATCATTAACATGTTTTCTTTTGGAAAACTCAATCATTTGAGTGAAGTAGTTGCAGATTCATTTGCGATTGATCGACAGGGACGTAAATAAACTAAAGTGTACACTAGACCCTTTTTCACAATGACAAACAATCAATATCCAGATGAAAATGCTCTAAAGTGTCTTTCACATCATATATTTTGTGAGCTTTTTAAATGACACCTCTTTGGTTTTATGTGTTACACAATAAGAACTCCCACTCAAATGAGGGAAACATATAACCCGAACAAAATCACATGGAGGAGAAGAGATAATCGACTGTTTACTGCATTTATCATCATGGTTAAAGTGGAGTTGTTCTTCAAACAACACTGGCGAAGATTTGATGAAGGAGAAAATACAAACTGATGTTTTGTTTTCCTACCCTCGGGAGTCGGGTCCACTGTCGCTCCCGGGCCTCTGGCGCCCCCTGGCGGTGAGGCGCGGAACCGCTCCCGTCTTTGTGCCGCCGCCATCTTGACCAGAATCCGGATAATCATCATCTCAACACACTGATTTACAGCAAACACACACGTCTACAGGTAAAGACATGCATCTCACACACAACGCAAACTGACCCTGACCCTAAACCCGACTCGTGTTACTTAAAATCACGTGTCGGATCAGCGTTACCGTCAATACGGACCGGCGAACCTGCCGTTAGCTAACGCTAGATAGCCGTTAGCGCCTCCAAATCATCATAACAAGAATAACAAAGCGTAAAATGTCTCAAACACAGAACAAACTAAGCCTAACTCCACATCGCGTGTCAGATCAGCGTTACAGCCTCACAATCTTTAATTTAAGTTATATTGCACAATTTTCTTTTATTATTTTGATGTTTTATTATTAATCTGTGTATTCCTAGCTTTGGCTGGATTGGATTATACAGTAACGCCAATATAAGGCAATTTTGAATTTGATGATTGACAGTCAGACTGTCCTTGTGAATGTGACGTCTGCTCAGTGTGGGTCTTGTGCTTCTTTAAATGCTTTAAAACATTTATTAAGCTATTAAACCAATGCCATAGTTTTACAGAGTTCCTCAATTAAGCTAATACCTACATTTGCTTCCAAACTCAGTGCCTTACCACCACACAAATACAGTCAAACCAAACATTATTTAGACATCATACATAATTTTTGATACTAGTGTGATCAGGACACTGTAGTTCATTAAGTGAGGAGAGCAAAATAAAGTAAAGTGTGGGATATTATACCCAAATATTCTCCATACAGTGACATTAATAATCATTCAGGAGCAGAAGTGACTCACTTTGAGCTGATCATGTGTGTTTTCTGTAATCACACACACACACACTGAACAACATTCGCATTGCTTGGTCACTGGTTGAGCTAAACTGGCATTATCTAATTGTGGAGTTCAATTGATATTCAACATAATTCATGTGTGAGAGTCCAACAGAAGGACGGACAAAACCAGTCAAATATCAGCATATTAATCACATTTCTCTAAACTATAGCGAATAAACTGATAATGTGAGGAATGTTGAGGCTGTCTCAGTGAATGTTGGTAATTAGTAAGTGCACTTCTGGGATATGACAGTGGTGATCTGGTGATTGTGAGTGTGTGTGATGTGTGTTTCAGAGCGGCGATGGCCACTGCACCCTACAACTACTCCTACATCTTCAAGTACATCATCATCGGTGAGTAACGGCAGACATGCGTCGCGGTTACGGGTGTGGCGGTTATTATATAACCATGTGATCGACGCTTATAGATGAACATCATCATTGTACTGTACTCCACATCTACTGTACTCTACTGTAATTGTGTGAATTTGCACTTCCTTCTGCTTGGGGATTATTCATGTCAATTGTGGTTTGAAAGTCTCTTTAAATATGCCCAATAATAGCACTTTATTGTGATATAATGGTCAGCCCAGGTGAGAAAAAGTAACCCCAAAATAATGTAACGGATTACTTTTCTTGAAAGGTAACCAGGTAACGCAATTAGTTACTTTGAAAAGTAATGCGTTACAATATTGCGTTACTCTCTTTAAAAGTAACTTTCAGTCTCTCTCTCTCCGCAGGTGACATGGGCGTTGGGAAGTCCTGTTTGCTGCACCAGTTCACAGAAAAGAAATGTGAGAATGAGTCGGGAGATGATTGACAGGCCTTTCCTTCAGCATGTTAAACACACACACACACGAGCGACAGAGACTCAACCAACCTTTGTGCTGCCCTAAACAAACAGCCTCTGTGTGTTTCAGTGTTTGTGAGAGGGGGGGGGGGGGTAATTATGTTGTAATTACGGCTGTCATACGATTAATCGCATCCAAAATAAAAGTTTGTGATTACATAATATATGTGTGTGTTGTGTATGTATAATTATTTTGTATATAGACCATTTCACAAGATGTAAACAACACTGGTCCAGAAGCACTTCCTGTTTCAGTTTTTTTAACACTACATTAAAGCTGGGATAAAATACAACCAACAGAACATTTAAAACTGAATCAAAAAGTTAAACAAACATCTTTAAGAAGTTTTCTTCACATGTGAAATAAAGAAAACAGTTACAAACTGAAACAGGAAGTGCTTCTGGACCAGTGTTGTTTACATCTTTTGAAATGGTCTATATAAATACACACACATGCATGTATATATTTAAGAAAAAATGTGTTACTAATATATCAAATATTTATATTCATATATAATATTAATTTTGTATAAATATATATATAAAGTGTATACTTGCAAATATTTCTTAAATATATACATGCATGTGTGCGTACTTATATATACAAAATGATTATACACACTACACACACATATATTATACAAACACAAACTTTTATTTTGGATGCGATTAATCGCGATTAATCATTTCCCAGCCGTAGTTGTAATACCAAATTAAGTATTTTAATTTTTTCTTGGAGTATCGCAATAATATCGTATCGTGATATGTATCGAATCATGACATGAGGTATTTACGAATGTAGATGTTCTGTTGCATAACTCTGTGTGTGTGTGTGTGTGTGTGTGTGTGTGTGTGTGTGTCCTCAGTCATGGCCGACTGCCCGCACACCATCGGCGTGGAGTTCGGCACCAGAATCATCGAGGTGAGCGGGCAGAAGATCAAGCTTCAGATCTGGGACACGGCGGGCCAGGAGCGCTTCAGAGCCGTCACGCGCAGCTACTACAGAGGAGCCGCCGGAGCGTTAATGGTCTATGACATCACCAGGTGTGTGTGTGCTAGCGGTCCGAAGCCCGAACCCCAGTAAATGCCTTTTTTTGTTGCAATCACACGGCACGCAAACCAGAACCCTATCCGAAACCAGACCACAGCTGTCACTCAACTGGTGTGGCTTTATTCCATGTGTCTGTACAGGAGAAGCACATACAATCACCTCAGCAGCTGGTTGACTGACGCCAGGAACCTCACCAACCCCAATACTGTGAGTTCATGCCTCCATCCCACTGCATGTGCACCAGTAACTAACTAAACACCACCCAAACTACTCTAGCAACGCCCTAGCAACCAGATCTGCATGAAGCGTGAGCTGTTTTGTCTCTGAGATGTCTCCGTGTGCTCCTGCAGGTCATCATACTCATCGGAAACAAAGCAGACCTGGAAGCCCAGCGAGACGTGACGTACGAGGAGGCCAAGCAGTTCGCTGAGGAGAACGGTGAGTAAAGCCTGTCCTGGTGTGATGTGGAGATGTGGAGTCCTGATCCTCATCGCTGTGTTTCATCCTCAGGTCTGCTGTTCCTGGAGGCCAGCGCCAAAACGTGAGTTATCTCAGCATGACGAGCGCTGTAACGTGCAGTGGATTAACTCTCATAACATCACTGACATATTCAACCATCTGTTCAGACATCAGCAGAATACACCTCTCACTATATACTTACTTATATACTCCGTACTCACTATATACTCTATATTCTCTATATACTCAGTACACACTATATACTCACTATATACTCAGTACTCACTGTATACTCACTAATACACTTAGTGTTCATTATATACTCAGTACTCACCATATACTCTATATTCTCTATATACTCAGTATTCACTATATGCTCACTAATATAGTTAGTACGCACTATATACTCAGTACTCACCATATACTCTCTATATACACAGTACTCACCATATACTCACTATATACTCAGTACTCACTATATACTCATTCAGTATTTACTCGGTACTCACTATATACTCTACACTCACTATATACTCAGTACTCACCATATACACTTAGTGTGCTCTATATACTCAGTATATACTCAGTACTCACTAATACACTTAGTGTGCTCTATATACTCATTATATACTCAGTACTCTCTATATACTCAGTACTCACCATATACACTTAGTGTGCTCTATATACTCAGTATATACTCAGTACTCACTAATACACTTAGTGTGCTCTATATACTCAGTACGGACTATATACTCGCTTTATACTCAGTACTCACTATATACTCACTAATACACTTAATGTGCATTATATACTCAGTACTCACCATATACTCTCTATATACTCAGTACTCACTATATGCTCACTAATACACTTAATGTGCATTATATACTCAGTACTCACCATATACTCTCTATATACTCAGTACTCACTATATGCTCACTAATATACTTAGTACGCCCTATATACTCACCACTCACTATATATATTCACTAAATACTCTACTCACTATATAATCGGTACTCACTATATTCACTAACTACTCAGTACTCACTATATACTCATTCAGTATATACTCGGTACTCATTATATACTCTACACTCACTAAATACTCAACACTCACTATATACTCAGTACTCGCTATCTTCACTATATACTCATTATTCAGTATATACACGTTACTCACTATAGTCTCTGTACTTTCCATATACTCAGTACTCACTATATACTCATTATTCAGTATACACAGTACTCATTATATACTCAGTACTCACTGTATACTCACTAATACACTTAGTGTTCATTATATACTCAGTACTCACCATATACTCTATATTCTCTATATACTCAGTATTCACTATATGCTCACTAATATAGTTAGTACGCACTATATACTCAGTACTCACCATATACTCTCTATATACTCAGTACTTACTATATACTCACTATATACTCAGTACTCACTATATACTCATTCAGTATTTACTCGGCACTCATTATATACTCGGTACTCACTATATACTCTACACTCACTAAATACTCAACACTCACTATATACTCAGTACTCTTTATATACTCAGTACTCACCATATACTCTCTATATACTCAGTTCTCACCATATACACTTAGTGTGCTCTATATACTCAGGACTCACTAATACACTTAGTGTGCTCTATATACTCAGTATATACTCAGTACTCACTATATACTCACTAATACACTTAATGTGCACTATATACTCAGTACTCACCATATACTCTATATATACTCAGTACTCACCATATACTCTCTATATACTCAGTACTCACTATATGCTCACTAATATACTTAGTACGCCCTATATACTCACCACTCACCATATATTCACTAAATACTCTACTCACTATATAATCGTTACTCACTATATTCACTAAGTACTCAGTAATCACTATATACTCATTCAGTATATACTCGGTACTCATTATATACTCTGTACTCACTATATACTCTACACTCACTAAATACTCAACACTCACTATATACTCAGTACTCGCTATCTTCACTATATACTCATTATTCAGTATATACACGTTACTCACTATAGTCTCTGTACTTTCTATATACTCAGGACTCACTATATACTCATTATTCAGTATACACAGTACTCATTATATACTCAGTACTCACTATATTCACTACATACTCCGTACTCACTATAGTCTCTGTATTTTCTGTATATTCAGTACTCAATATATACTCTACTCACTATATACATCGGTACTCACTATATTCACTATATACTCAATACTCACTATACACTCATTATTCAGTATATACATGGTACTCACTATAATACTCTACTCAGTATATACATGGTACTCACTATATACTCAGTTCTCATTTTAGTCTCGGTACTCACTATATACTCTGTACTCACTATATACTCAGTACTCATTTTAGTCTCGGTACTCACTATATACTCTGTACTAACTATATTATTTTTATTCACTATATACTCGATACTAACTTTACAATATAAACATGGCACACTTACATCAGAGTCCTGTAAGCTTGTAGATGACAGTGGTGTGTTTGTTGTCGTAGAGGTGAGAACGTGGAGGATGCTTTCCTGGAGGCGGCCAAGAAGATCTACCAGAACATTCAGGACGGCAGTCTGGACCTGAACGCAGCAGAATCAGGAGTTCAACACAAACCATCAGCGCCGCAGGGAGGCCGGATCACCAGCGAACCCCAGCCGCAGCGGGAGGGGTGTGGCTGTTAATGACATCATCATCTTCATCATGAGCATTATCACCACACACATGAGCTGTTGAAGGAAAGGTGTGGCTGTTAATGACATCATCATCATCATCACCACCATACACAAGTCGCAGCGGGAGGGGTGTGGCTGTTAATGACATCATCATCTTCAACATCATCTTTCTTGCTCAGCGTTTTCTTATTTCCCCATCATCATCCTCCGACTAATCACGTGACGCATCGGCTTATAGGAGAGAAGAATCTGCTGATCACCAATCAGGCTCTTTTTTATTGATATTCGTTTTCTATCTCGTCACATTCGTCGGCACCGCCATGAGAAGCGAGACCCGTCGCTGAAAGCAAGCATGATCGTGTGAAGAGTTTCGGGTCCGGACGCCCGTCTGACACACGCATCCGTAAACGTGAGTCCAGATTTAATCCGGAGTGTCAAGGGTTGGACAGCTTTATGAATCGAAGACACTTTATGGAAAGATGATTCTTTCTTCTCCTCGTTCCACTGTTATTTTATGTTGCCTTATCGTTATTCATGTTAATATTATTACCATCAGTTTAATCTTTACTAGCTCAACACAGTTTGGAGTTGAGTTTGGTTTTACAGCACTGCACCTGTTTTTGTATAGATCTATGAAATGTGACGGAAACGCTCCAGTTGTTTAGCCTGTACAGTAAACGTCTGCGCCATTGGCTTGTATATTAACACGTGAAGCAGCATCTGTGTCTTAATTCAGTGTACGTACCATATGAAGTCGGATTCAGCTGCTGTATATAAGGCCACGTCTGCCGGTCATGTGAGCGACTCCTCACGCAGAAAGACGACGCTCACAAACTCTCCGAACATGAACGTCTCTGTCTGAATGAGCGAGTCGAAACAGTACATATGTATAAACTCTGAATGAGCTGTGCTAACGTTTGGAAATCTGTTTTTTTGTGTATGTATATGATTTTAAAATGTTGACATTTCGTTTTTAATGAACACATTAAATATGCTCTAGCCAGAAAACGGCTCGGTTTCGTCCTGAACAAACCAGGATTTATCAAATATAACTATTTTTAAACATCTTCAGTGGTATAACAAAAGTCTTAATTGTGATTAATTGTGATTTTAAGTCTTAATTGTGAATTTATGATTTTAAAATTTGGGGACTGCAAACAGCAATTGTAAAACGTGATTATTAATATTCAAAAGGCTACAATTTAGTAGAATAAAAACACTATACTACTCACTATATACTCAGTACTCACTATATACTCACTATATACTCAGTACTCACTATATGTATTTTATCCTCAGTATTCACCATATACTCTATATACTCAGTACTTACTATACACTCACTAATATACCTAGTACACACTATATACTCAGTACTCACCATATACTCTCTATATACTCAGTACTCACTATATGCTCACTAATATACTCAGTACTCACTATATACTCAGTACTCACTATATACTTAGTACTCACCATATACTCAGTACTTACTATATACTCAGTATTCACCATATACTCAGTACTTACTATATACTCAGTATTCACCGTATACTCTCTATATACTCAGTACTCACTATTTGCTCACTAATATACTGAGTACTCACTATATGTGGTTGAGCTTCGGTTCTGTGCGGATGAAGATGGACACCCGGATCGGAGAGGACTGGGTCTCCATGATCCTGAAACTCATTAAACATTCACTCACAGATGTAATCAGTGCAGGTGAAAGCATCTCAAGCTGAAGAGTTACTGTAGTTTTACCCATTAATAAACACGCCACTTCCTCGACTTCCTAAACTCCAGCAACGTTTCTGTTGGCGAATATGACGAGACGAGTACGAGCAACATCCCGATCGGTCCAAAATAAAAACTCTTACAGGCTTGCTATAGGGAATAGAGTCATAAACGCTCATCACAGAACAGAGCAAGGCGAGCTTTTGTGCAGTTTGCACTGAAACTGTCTTTTGGACCCCATTGAAGTCCATTATATGGAGAAAATCCTGGAATGTTTTCATCAAATCTCGACTGAAGACAGAAAGACATGGACATCTTGGATGACATGGGGGCAAGTAAATTATCAGCAAAAGTTTTTTTTAAACTAGATGAACACCTGCACAACATGCGAGAGGCATAATGACAACACTACGGCAGAGAATGAACTCTTTATGTTGTTCAAGTAGCAAAATTTCTTTGTATTTTATGCAACACAAAATTGCACCAAGGTTACAGGAAGAATCAACAGAAAAGAGAAAGCAAGTGACGTGTATTTACAAAGACGAGGAGGGTGAGGTTGAATACACATTTAAAAAGTAGTGGCATGATTTCGAAGAGACGAAAACAACAACAAAACAACATGAATAGTCAACACTGGGAGTACCATGTTGAATCAAAGGCAGCTTGTGGTTGGCTTTCTCCTCAGAGAGTCGGAAAACACAAACTAATACTGAAAACAACCGCATTATTTCAATTACGCAAGCTCTTAGTAAGACATCCTCAACGAGAACTATAACTTTAAGACGGGCGTGTGGTCATCGGATAAAGCTGATTCCGTCAGTGGTGTGTGGAAAACAGTGGTAGATGAAGGACATTACAATAAAAGCATCTATACATACACTGCTTCTTAAGCTCTGATTGGCACTTTCTCCTCGAGACAGTAGTGTTTCGTTCGCTCTAAGGCCACGGTGTGTTTAGGAGAGTGATTGTGCACTTGTTCGAAACCCTCGACAGGAAAACCCCGTTGGCTAAACGTCACTCGTGGCACAGCGTCGCAATCGTACAATCCGTAATCAGTCGGCTTCCTCATTTCACAGGGACCGTTCACATCTCACAGCAGAGCCCTTTCTTGACCAAACCACACGAGTCAATACTACGATCTCGGATGTAAGCAAATATATTTTGATCTCTAAAAAAATATTGTGAGGTGTTTTTCGGTCACGATCACCGATAATGCAAGAAAAGTCAAAGTCAAGTTGTGGAATTGCTACTCGAGTCGACCTTTCCACCTTGAGATCGCCAAACGAACTTTCAGGGAACCCTGTTTTAGAGTCGTTCGTAAATGTGTCTGTTTGGCGGCATTCCCTTGGAGAGTACGTCCACCCAGAGAAGAATCTAGATATCGATGGCATCCGAGCGTGTCCCCGCTACCTCTGAACGATGTCGGTGATCTCCTTGACGGAGGACAGCAGCTTGGAGAAGTCTTGAGGCGTGTTGGCGCCCCCGGTGGCCGCTGGGCAGATCTGCAGCTCACGGAGACTGCTCTCCAGCTTGTTGATGGCTTCTCGGAAGGCGAACTTGTTGCGCATCTGTTGGATGGACTCGACGAAGCTCACGCAGAACTTGGAGAGGTTCTTCCCGGCCTCCAACACGGCACTGTGGCTCCCGGTTTGCTCCGAGATCCGTCCGATCGCGGCTCGCAGAACATCCGTGCTGTCCAGGACCATCTCGCGCGTGATGCAAGAGTTGGAGAGTCTTTCCGACGGCTGGCGCGTTTTCCTCAGCGAACGGCGAGTCGTTATGAGAGGAATGAAGTTGGATCCGGGATCTCCTGCAGTCGTTCCCATTCCCGGGAGCTGAGCACTCGGAGATACGGGGGAGGTTTTAACTTTCGAGGTGTTTTTCTGCAATTTCTTGGCACTTTCCTTGCATGGATCTGTGGATCCGGGATTAGAGGGATTCACTTCAGAACCCTTGATTTTGGTCTCCGAAGACACATCAAACGTAGGGCTCCTGGAAGTCTTCCCAGACTTGTTGCTGGAGGCGGGAGGCGGAGGAGCAGGTTTGGGTTTTGCGAACTTCCGCTCTCTTTGTCCAGGGATTTCCGAGGTTTGCTTGAGCCTGCGAGGTCTGATTTCCTCCAGGAACACGTTGGGTTTGAAGAGCTCTGCTTGCAAGGCACTCGTTTTAGAGGTTTCCGTTTGCGGGCGTCGCCCGAGCTTCGGCGTCAGGGTCAACGGACTTGATCCGGGACTAGACTCCGAGTCCTTGAAGACCTCATCCGACGCATCCTCGGTTTTCTTGGGAAGGCGCGGAGGCGGGGTTAGGGTTCCACCTCTCGGCATGCAATCTGCTTTTTTGCGCGGCAACGCCGGCTTGCCTCCGATGGTTCCCGACTCGAAGTGAGAAGACTGGATGTCACGAGGCAAAGTGACCGATTTCCAATCGGATCGCTCCGATCCCGGAGGCATGCTAGATGCGGACGAAGACCTTAGGAAGCGCTTTGAGTTTGACATTGGGTCTTCTTCTCCCGGTGGAGTCGTGGCCAGTTTCCCTGACGTTGTTCCCGTGCCCTTTTTCCTTGAATGAGGAGGGAAGAGCTGACCGGGATACACTAGGGCTCCATTGGTGACTCCGGACCCGATCAATTTGGAAGGATCGATCCCTTGCGAGGCATCATTGGTGGGAGCCCCGTTGTTGAAATCACTGCACTCGGGACCAAGTCCTCTCCGATCCAGGTGCCCATCCATCTTCCCGAAGGAGCTGGAGCGTTTCGGCGGCGCCGGAGCCGTTCTCTTCTTCTTCTTGATGTAACTGAAGGGATTCATCCGGAACTTATCTTTGTCTTTAGTCAGGAGCCGATCATCTTCGTTCAAGTTGCTGTCGAGGGGAGGCCTCGGGATCATCGGGAGCTCAGGCTCTGCTGCGTCTGCAAAGGGTTCAACTCTTATTAGTATCAATCACTGATCACAGGGAATTAAAGGGATAGTTAACCCCAAAACTTAAATTAGCCCATGATTTACTCGTCCTTAAGTCATCCTAGGTGTATATTACATTCTTCTTTCAGATGAAGAGTTTTATTTTTTTTTAAAATGTCCTGGCTCTTCCAAGCTTTATAATGACAGTGAATTGCTGTTTCTGTTTTGAAGTCGTTAAAAGTGCATTTTATGATGGATAGATGCACTTTTATGATGGATAGATGCACTTTTATGATGGACAGATGCACTTTTATGATGGATAGATGCACTTTTATGATGGAGAGATGCACTTTTATCATGAACAGATGCACTTTTATGATGGACAGATGCACTTTTATGATGGATAGATGCACTTTTATGATGGACAGATGCAGTTTTATGATGGACAGATGCACTTTTATGATGGATAGATGCACTTTTATGATGGACAGATGCACTTTTATCATGAACAGATGCACTTTTATGATGGACAGATGCACTTTTATGATGGATAGATGCACTTTTATGATGGACAGATGCAGTTTTATGATGGACGGATGCACTTTTATGATGGATAGATGCACTTTTATGATGGACAGATGCACTTTTATGATGGATAGATGCACTTTTATGATGGACAGATGCACTTTTATGATGGATAGATGCACTTTTATGATGGACAGATGCACTTTTATCATGAACAGATGCACTTTTATGATGATAGATGCATTTTTATGATGGACAGATGCACTTTTATGATGGATAGATGCACTTTTATGATGGACAGATGCACTTTTATGATGGATAGATGCACTTTTATGATGGACAGATGCACTTTTATGATGGACAGATGCACTTTTATGATGGATAGATGCACTTTTATGATGGACAGATGCACTTTTATGATGGATAGATGCACTTTTATGATTGACAGATACACTTTTATGATGGACAGGTGCACTTTTATCATGGATAGATGCCCTGATGCACTTTTATGATGGACAGATGCACTTTTATGATGGACAGATGCACTTTTATCATGGACAGATGCACTTTTATGATGGACAGATGCACTTTTATCATGGATAGATGCAGTTTTATCATGGATAGATGCACTTTTATGATGGACAGATGCACTTTTATCATGGATAAATGCACTTTTATCATGGATAGACACATTTTTATGATTTTATGATGGATGGATACACTTATATGAACATATGAATGGACATGGACTGAAACAGCAATTCACTGCCATTAAAAAGCTTGGAAGGGCCAGTACATTTTTAGTATAACTCTGATTGTATTCATCTGAAAGAACAAAGTCATATACACCTACGATGACTTGAGGGAGAGTAAATCATGGGCTAATTTTCATTTTTGGGTGAACTTTCCCTTTAACTAGACAGAGCACAGCTTACCTGGGCTGTCACCATCCCTACTGTCCATATGTCTTCGTAGTGTCCTCGTCTTAGTGGGAAGTTCTGGGGCCTGTTGTATTGGACCCAGCGTCAGCTTCTTACCCTTCTTCCCCAACTCTTTCTCCACCTCTGCAACCCATGAACATTTAAAACATGAGCCACAAGAAAGGTACATGCAAATCTCTCTATTCCTCCAGAGATAAAGTCATACCATCAGAGATACTGGACTCTTGAAACATAGTCTCAAACGCCTGGTGGGTTTCAGCAAAAGAAGGCCTCTCTGCAGGGTTCCACCTCCAACCTGAAGACAGAAACACTAAAGTCAGTTCAAAGGTCAACCTAAAACTTTGTATTCATTTGGAAACAAAACTTTTTTATTTTTTTTTAATTGAGAGTTCATCAGAGGGTCCAAGACCTTCAGTCACACTTGAAAAACGAATTCGCAAAAACTAAAATCGAATTG
Organism: Cyprinella venusta; assembly: GCA_038021265.1. Lineage (NCBI taxonomy): Eukaryota > Metazoa > Chordata > Actinopteri > Cypriniformes > Leuciscidae > Cyprinella > Cyprinella venusta. Next base: position 533,898 of record CM075865.1, read on the forward strand.
AGTCGGAGGAGTTTTGTGGTTAAAATGTAAAAAAGTAACAAATCCTTCCCTCGCCGGTCAAGTGGAATGCGAGGAATGCTTCAGTACACATAGAAAAACCTAAAAATGCACAAAAATCAAACTAAAGTTGCTAAAACTTTGCCAAAAGATACACAATTCTGATATTTAAGATATTTAGAGCTGAAATAAAAGCGTTATGCATGAAATTGTTATTTTGAATTTAAGTTAAAATAATGTATGCATTGTTTTTATGTCTTTATAATGCATTGTTAATGCAAAATAATTAGGGCTGTGAAATGATTAATCACATCCAAAATAAAAGTTTGTGTTTACATAATATATGTGGGTGCACTTTGTATAATTATTTAATATATATATAAATACACACACATGCTTGTATATATTTAAGAAATATTTTCATGTATATACTGTATATAGATTTATAAATAATTTATATTCTATATAAATATGAATATTTTATATATATTTTTTTTTTCTTAAATATACATGCATGTGTGTGCAAGTTAAAATAATGTATGCATTGTTTTTATGTCTTTATAATGCATTGTTAATGCAAAATATTTAGGGCTGTCAAACGATTAATCGTGATTAATCGCATCCAAAATTAAAGTTTGTGTTTACATAATATATGTGGGTGCTCTATGTGTAATTATGTAATATATATAAATACACACACATGCTTGTATATATTTAAGAAATATTTTCATGTATATTCTGTATAAAGATTTATAAATAATCTATATTTTATATAAATATGAATATTTTATATATAAATAATTTTTTTTTCTTAAATATACATGCATGTGTGTGTATTTTTATATATATATATATATATAATAATTATACACAGTGCACCCACATACATCATGTAAACATAAACTTTTATTTTGGATTCGATTGATCGTGATTAATCGTTTGACAGCCCTAAAAAAATAATAATGCATTGTTTTTATGTCTTTATTTTACTTTCTATTTTATTCCTTTTGTACAGCACTTTGGTTCCACTTGTGGTCTTGAAAGTGCTCTATAAACAAAGTTGAGTTGAGATGAGTCGAGTTAATGTGAGGAATGTGCTTAAATTACTATTTATTTATCAAAATCAACTAATTTAAAGGTAAATAAAAAAAATTACATAAAAAATTGCATTAAAAATGTAAAAAATTAAATAAGTACCAAATTAAGTATAATTTTAGTGCTTCGAGTCATTTTGACCCACGAGGGAAGGACACAGTTCACTCGTAATCATATCGGAGTCACTTCTCTTAAATGATCTGAAGAGCTGCTTACAGGCCCTCATGAGCTCATAGACCTTCTCCGGGCATCCCTCGGGCCGGTCCATGCGGTAATCCTTCTCTAGTAGCTCGTAAACTTGGGACAAGTCGATTCCAGGATACGGAGACAACCCATAGGTGGCGATCTCCCAAAGCAGGACTCCAAACGCTGAGGAGTTCAAGCAAGAAGGTCAGTACGACACGCGCATCAACAGCATCAGCATGTCAGAGATCTTCTCTTACCCCACACGTCGGACTTGATGGAGAATTTGTTATAGGCCAGGCTCTCCGGGGCGGTCCATTTAATGGGAAACTTGGCTCCGGCGTGGGCTGTGTACGTGTCTCCCGTCATCAGGCGGCTCAGCCCGAAATCGGCCACTTTGACCAAGTGGTTTTCCCCAACTAAGCAGTTCCGGGCAGCTAGATCCCTGAAACATGTCATTCATTACAGCCAATCAGAGGCGTTCATGACTCATTTTCAGTCTCGATTTGGTCTGTTGGTTTGGTCTGGCTCACCTGTGTATGAAGTTCTTCTTCTCCAGGTACTCCATGGCGGAGGAGATCTGCGTGGCCATGTGGAGCAGCACCACGGCGTTCACCTCCTCCCGGTTGCACTCGCGCAGGTAATCCAGCAGGTTCCCGTGCGTCATGAACTCCGTGATGATGTAGAAGGGAGGTTCCCGTGTGCAGACGCCTGACAAAAGAACATCCGCAGCAGAGATTGATGAGCAGCTCTCCTTCAGGATCATCAAGTCAGCTTCATTTATTCAGCACGAGTGTATATGTCAGAGCAGATTTACAGCTGATAATGCAACAGTTTGTACTCGTGTTTTTATTCATCTTGATTGTGTGTGTGAACTGCAGCGCTATTAGCAGTTTTGTTAAATCATACATTCAATTTCAGTTTGTTTCCCCCCCCCAACTCCACCACAACACTCGTAGCATCCGATCCTTCTGTGATATGTTTCTGTCTTTTTTAACCCTCTGACGGTCTTCCTTTATGAGTCACGTCCTGGGCCTTCCCGGTCAAAAGTGACCAGAGGCCTAAAAATGAAACTTCCTCCATCCCAGTAAAACCAATGCAATTTATTTTTGTTCTATAATATTTATTCTTTTTAATTTAGTATTTTGAGACAATTTGATTGAGTTTATTAATATTTATGCAATATTTATGGTCTATTTTTTCAATGGAAATATAAATATTTTTTTTTCTCTCTCTCTCTCTCTCTATATATATATATATATATATATATATTTTTTTTTTAATTATTAATGCAGTATTTTAGTTTAGTATAGAGTCTAGGCCTTCAGAAAAAAAATATTTTTTGGACCTTGAACCGTTTGGTCCCCATTGAAGTCCATTATATGGAGAAAATCCTGGAATGTTTTCATCAAAAACCTTCATTTCTTTTCCACTGAAGAAAGAAAGACATGGACATCTTGGATGACACGGGGGCGAGTAAATTATCAGCAAAAGTCTTATTAAAAGTGAACTACTCCTTTAAGGAGTTAAGTTAAACAGTTGAGTTTTACAATTTTTAAATCCATTTCAGCCGATTTTCTGATATTTTACATTAAGATACATTAAAATCGACTGAATGGATTTGAAAACGGTAAAACTCACCTGTTTAACTCTGGGGGAGTGGTCAAATGAGCCTATTTCCAAAAAAAAAAAAGAGTAGTATCCCTTTAAAGATTAGTTGGGAAGCACTATTAGTCTGTAAAGGAGTGTGAAGCGGGTAAACACACTCACCCAACAGCTGCACCAGGTTCGGGTGTTTGATTTCTTTCATGACTGCAGCTTCTTTTAAAAACTCTTCCACTTCCATCGTGTCTTCCTGCACAAGAGGGAGAAAAAACCATTCACACTCAACTTGATTCTAGCGAACCCTGCTGCGTTTGCATCTTACGTCACCGCACACGTGCCCGGCGCATGATGGAAAACAGAACGGGTCATTATTGTGTTTTTTATTAATTCGGTGCTATTATGCGCAGCTGAGTGAACAACATAAGCATAAGGAGACAGTGGACTAAATGACTAAAACTACAGACCCGACCCGAGCCGAGGACATGGGTGTGTGTCGCTGACCTTTAGTGTTTTGACGGCCACAGTGAGGCTGTACTTCTTCCACACGCCCTCGTACACCTCCCCGTACTGCCCTCCGCCCAGCTTGTGCTTCATGGTGATGTCCGTGCGCTCCATCTCCCACTTGTCGTAGTTGGGCGATACGCCGTAGATGGTGGGCTTGTTGCGCTTGGGAGCCGGGTAATGCAGCGTGGTGATGAGGCCGTCCGACACCGTGGAGTGATGATGGACCAGCTCTGCCAGCGTGTTGAAGCGGCTCTCGGACGACACGTACAGCTGGACACACACACACGAGAGATGCTCAAACACACCAGGTACACAAGCACACCGAGGTCAGGGGTCGGATACTTGTTATAAAATGAAACATTGGCCTCCACTTATCGATTCCTCTGTGAGTGTTTCAATATGAGTGTAAAGAGTGTGTGTATCAGTGTGTCGGACCAGTGCCGCTCTTAAAGGGACAGCACTAATATTCCTGCTTTAGCTATAATAACACTCATCACACACCAGAAGACTGAACACACACACACTGTAGACTGGATATCTTTTCTATTTATAATCTGTATTTAATACAGTGTTGATACGGTAGTGGTAGACGCGGTCCTCGTAGTGTAGTGATATGGACCTCACACACACACACACACACACACTAGAGCCTAACCGATAAAGGATTTTGAAGGCCGATACTGATACCAATATTTTTTGGTTTTAAAATCCGATATATCAGACGATATTTTTTTTATTTTTTTTATTTCAGTACGCAACAAAACATTAACAGATTTCCCTGACATTAGTTATTTGTAGTTATTAATGAGTTTTAAGTAAAATAATATGATAATGCATTTTAAAAAGAAACTTGTTTCTTTATAAAATTCTTAAAATTCAAAATTAAATTTTTTTTTTATTATTATTTTACATTTTTTTTTAAATTCTTTTTAAATAATACTTTTTTCTTTTAAAAATAATGGATTTTAAAAAGAAACTTATTTCTTTTTAAAAATCAAAATTGTAATTTTTTTTATTTTAAATTTTTTTAAAATTCTTAAAATTCAAAATTTTAATTTTTTAATTTTTTTTTTATTTTAATTTTTTTTTAAATTCTTTTTAAATAATTCTTTTTTCTTTTAAAAATAATGCATTTTAAAAAGAAACTTGTTTGTTTTACTGTCACTGTAACAGAACAGACTGACGATAGTGGCGTTAGCTAGCTTTGTGGTTAGCTAGTCTATGATGAGCCGTAATTTAGCAATGGATAACGTCATACTGCAAATTGTAAAACACACATTTTCAACATAACAGGCCGAGGAGAGATGATTCGTCTCATTGCTGTAACCGTCACGCGCTATTAAAGAAATACTTCAGTCACATTGTCAAAAGTTAAAAGGACAGTCAGTCAACGACACTGGAACAACGTAACGTAACTATTACTAGCTAATTCCGCTTCACTCTCGGCTTATTAAACTGGTCATGATAGTCACGAATGTTGTCCTGTTTATTTGAGTTGAGAGAACTGATGTGGATGATCTTTCAATTGTTATTCAAGCAATGACCAACTCAACGAGTGTTGGTGTAGAGCGCCCTCTGGTGGACAAACTATACAACTCCAAAACTCATGACATGGTTCAAGCGTGTTTCGTTCGTTTTTATTTTATTTTTTAAAAAATACATTAATCGGCCATTATAACTGCCGATACCGATAGTTTGGAAAATGCCTAATATCGGCCGATATATCGGTCTGGCTCACACACTCTCACCTTGCCGTCGGAGGCGGTGTTGATACGGTAGTGGTAGACGCGGCCCTCGTAGCGCAGCGATATGGAGCGCTGGCCGGGGCTGCTCTCGCTCTCGCGCACCAGGAAGCTGCCGTTGATGCCGCTGCTGAGCAGGTACTCGGCGGCGTTGCGCGACACGGGCCCGTGGTACCAGCTGTGCTTCTCCAGGCTGTTGACCGGCGTGATGTAGTTGCTCGGCACCCAGCCCTGCCCGTTCTTCGTCTGCGCCTCGCACCACTCGCCATTGTGATTGTATCCCAGAACCCTCAGCTTCTCTCCTGGTTATAGACACATGTATTTGTACAGCGTTTTCACATTACACATCATTTCGAAGCAGATTTACAGGAGAGTCCACATTACAGTTTACAGTCATCTGTCATCAGAGGATGTTATGCATTTCAGAAATGCACATAGTTAGCTAAAAAAAATATTAATTTAATCACTGTAATAATGTAAGGCAGAAGTAATGAGCTCATTGATGTAATGGATACTTGTTGGTTAACAGATGATTATGACATTTATAAAAATGTAGCGTTGGTGATATTAGGCTGTTTCGCAGCTGTGCCGTCGAAGTAATCGTGAAGAGATGTGATTATTAAAGGCTGCTTCAAAGGTTTCCATTTACAGGTTTTTTGCATGAATGCATTGACCAATTAAAGGCATTTAAATACACACACACTTTAATACTTACTGATCATATGGAAATACCTTTGTGCCAATAATACTGAATGTAACTTTTCAAGAAACTAATGCAAATATAAATGAGTAAAATATCTGTAAAACTGAAAAAAAGAAAAGAAAAAAACATTTTTTTTTTTTTTTTTTCAAATTAATAAAACACAGGCAAATTTTTGGACTTTTAATGGGCTGCATGTTTTGCTATTCTTTCGCTGATCTGAACTTACAAATGCACATTCATGATATCAGAAATGAACATTGTCACTAGTAAAAATAGAATTATTGATATCAAAAATGATCATTGTTACTAGTAGCAATTCAATTGTGGATCTCAAGAATAGACATTTCAACTAGTAACAATTGAATTCTTGATATCAAAAATAAAGGTTTTTACTAGTAATAATTGTATTTCTGATATGTGAAATTGGAATTTCAACTAGTAAGAAATCAATTCTTGATATCAACTATTGGTTTTGAATGGCAGCCTATGGGGACATTTCACTAGTGAAAATACAATTGTTGATATCAAGAATTAATTTCCTGCGAATGATTAAAAGTTAAAACGGCTTGCCATACATTTCAACTAGTAACAATTGAATTCTTGATATCAAAATGTAATTGTTTTATCCTGGAAATGAATAAAAGCTAAAACGGCTTGCCAGCCTATCGTGACATTTCACTAGTGAAAATTCAATTGTTGATATCAACAATGCCATTTTTTGATATCAAGAATTCATATCCTGCGAATGATTAAAAGTTAAAACAGCTTGCCATACATTTCAACTAGTAACAACTGAATTCTTGATATCAAAATGTAACTGTTAATATCAAGAATTAAATTGTTGATATCAAGAATGTAATTGTTGATAATAATGTTAATAATGGCTAGTGCGGTGACTGGGATATACAGTACATGAACCATATAAACCAACATCCGTTGTCATGGTTATCGCGAGAGGAAAAAATGACGTTTTAGTCGCATAACATCGGGTTAGCGGAAACGCCTTCATTTCGCAATAAATCGCTAAAGTTTTGCGCAAATCTGTAAAGGAAACGCCTCTTGTGAGCGATACTGCTGACCAGGGTGAGATGTCAGTGGTTTAGCACGGACCCGTGCCGAGTGTGTGTGTGTGTGCAGGCTTCAGGTGATGTGTGTGTGTGTGTTTCCCACCTTTAGTGATGCTGAGAGTGTTGTCGCCGCTCGCTACGAAGTCATACAGCGCCACGAACAGGTTGGGGTCGTTCTCTCCGGGTCCCGCCAGCAGATTCTCCTTGGAGTTCCAGCGAGCCGCTTCAGAGAGACCCGGAGGCTCGAAGCCGGGCCGCTGAAGAGCTTCTGCGAACACACCAGAGGTCAAAGGTCAAAGAATGTTGGGTAAGGGCAATTCCCATTACAATAGCACAGAACGATCTGACCCACGCAAAAGAAATATGTGCAAAAAAATTCTTAAAAGTGTAATATTTAGGAGGATCTGCTGACAGAAATGCAAAATGACAAACGTGTTTCGTCACTATGTTGTCTAAAGTCAGCGAATAAAACACTGACACACCGATGAACAAGCAACAATATTCATGATAACCTTGTTTTACTGAATAATTAATAAGTAAACCTAATTTCTTAAAAAAACGTTTACTGTAAAACATTTGGAATAGGATTTACTTGAAAAACCTTGCTAAACTATCTCACTCAGAAAATGATAGTAAATTTACAAAGATTTGCCAAGTAAAAACCTAAACATATTTATCAGTAGCTTTAATTAGAAATCTTTAAGTTCAAATTTACTTGGAATTAAGTAAACTTTACAAATAATAAGTAAATTTAACTCGGCTAGTAAAAGGTTGATTAATATCGATTTCCTTTGCCTTTGTATTACATTATTTCACTAAAACAAAAATCTTGAATTTTATTAGTCATTTATAGCATGTGCTTTACTTAGATCACATCTAAGTCATTTATATAAGACATTAAGCCTCATGTGAATGCAAACACCTCAATACTCAATGGCGGTAACATTTGATGGGTCGTTTTTGTGTTTGAATGTGTCATTTTGAGCAAAATATTTACTCTAAATGTCACAAAATGGCAATTTAATAATACTGACAACAAAAATCAATGATAAAACTGTGTAAATACAACTGGAAACCAGTGAAAAATGAGCCTCATTCACTATTCGAGGTCCAGTGCATGATGGGAACCCCCGTATCAGAAAAGTTGAGTTGATATTTACACTTTCATTTCTACTCGCTTGAATTAAGTACTGATATGGAATTTACTTCGTTTTTTTAAGTTCTAGCCTGAACTAACCTTTTCAAGTAAATTACATTGGGTTTTTCCACTAGTATTTACTTCACCAAAAAATAATTTTTTACAGTGTATTTCGTGAAATATACATTTTCTATAACACCATTATATGAGAACTAAACTGAGCTGGACGATGACATCACGGTTTTCTATATAAACAAAATAAATTAATAACTTTTTACAACAAAAATGAGCCATTTTACTCACTTAAGCTGGACTGAGACGCTATTCTCTTCTGGAAACAAGCTTTGAAACACTATAAAGGTGACTTGACTGTTAAATAAATGTTTAGTTGAGGACATTTGCTCTACAGTAAACTTCTATAGCGTTTCTCCACTCTTCTAGACCCCAACATGAGGGCAGTATTTCAAAGCATTGGTGCTCTACAGGGTTAACTGGTTAAAATGGTGTTTTCCAACAGTTTCTGGCATTCAGTAATCTCACAAACGTCTCACTATTGTTAAATCTGAACACACACACGAGCACACACTTAATAAGATCATTCAGTAAATGAGCTCAAAGATGCATCCAAACTCTCTCCACACACACACACACCAAACTGCACGGCTCAATCCAGACAGGAATCAGATTTCCCAGTGTTTCCTCCTCCCTCGTTTTTCCTCGAGCCAGTATGTCTGGCTTTGCTCTCGCTCTTCCCCCTCCTCCACTTTCCAAACACACAGGAGAACCGAGGCCTGGGATTTTCACCAGTCCATCGACACAGATCCATCCCTAACCCCAGTTCGGCCTCAGACACTGATATCCTCACACACACACAGAGACAGTCGCTTACCTTCAAAGTAACAGCTGGAAGACGAAGAAAGACCTTTCTTGGATTTACAGCCCACCAATTTTAGACAAATTTCCAACATTTTCATTTGCTTCCCACACACGACCAAAATGGAAAGATATAATCCTGTTTTTTCCAAAGGAAAGTTCAAAAGAAAGCATGAAAAAGTTGCGTGTTAGTGGAGATGAAGTCAAACGCGGCTTTTCTTCATCTTAAACCCACTTCGCTCCGTTCTTCTAGCGAGTTTCCAAAGTTAGAGGCTCCATTTTTCCCTCCTTTCTTCTGCTTTTCTCCGGGATCTAGGACACTAGCCGTCCACACGCATGCTTCCCACTAGTGTGTAGGAGTTAAACCAAGCACTTTGACGACGGTGTTGTCTTTTTCATGGTGTGTGTCGATCCGCAGGAAAAGCAAAGAACTGATCCCTGCCAACAAAGAGGCCCTTTCAGGAGCGGGGCCGATGACATCACTGCCGATGACATCACTGGCCCCGCCCCCCGGCTGAAACCTGCAGCATGTAACTGGAATCTGCCTTTGTCTTTCCGTTCCCCCGGCCCCTCCCACACAGGACTCGCTATCTGCCGCTCTCGAGACGTGTTCAGGCTTAAAGCACAGGCACACGAGCAGGAGCATTCATGCAAAAAGTACACAAAACCAGTCACACGGGTCAATTTTTTAAATTGAGATGTATGCATCATCTGAAAGCTGAATAAATACCCTTTCCATTGATGTGCGGTGTGTTGGGATAGGACGATATTTGGCCGAGATACGAGCGAACCATTTGAGGATGAAAAAAAATTCGAAACATTGAGAAAATCGCCTTCATGGCGATTATGTTTAAGAAAAAATATTATTTATATATAAAATATTTATATATATATATATATATCAGGGCTGTCAAAACGATTAATCGCGATTAATCGCATCTAAAATAAAAGTTTGTGTTTACATAATATATGTGGGTGCACTGTGTATAATTATTATATATATATATATAAATACACACACATGCTTGTATATATTTAAGAAATATTTTCATGTATATTCTGTTTATAGATTTATATATAATGTATATTTTATATAAATATTTTATATATAAATAACATTTTTTTCTTAAATATACATGCATGTGTGTTTTTTATATATATCTAAAATAATTATACACAGTGCACCCGCATATATTATGTAAACACAAACTTTTATTTTGCATGCGATTAATCGCGATTAATCGTTTTGACAGCCCTAATATATATACAGTATATATATATATATATATATATGAAAATATTTCTTAATTATATACAAGCATATGTGTGTATTTATATAAAGTAATTATAAACAGTGCACCCACATATACTATGTAAACATAAACTTTTATTTTGGATACGATTAATCGTTTGACAGCCCTAATATAAATATAAATATTCTACATATTATTAACACATTTTTCAAATGTATACATGCATGTGTGTGTATTTATATATACAAAATAATTATACACACTACACACACATATATTATAAAAACACAAACTTTTATTTTGCTAATGATTAATCGCGATTAATTATTGCCCATCCCTAATCTCATATATAATATCATCTAATATCATCAGCGCTCGGGTGAGCTGTCCGTCTGTGGGGTAAACTAAACCCTATTGGCTAGTTAAGAAGGGGGAGGAGCCATTCAACATGTCCCGCCTTTGCTTCCTGTTTCAGTGGAAACTGCATCAACGCATCATACAAAGCTGTGCGTTTCACGGTACTTCAGTGGGGCTTTAACTACTGTTTTATATTTAAAATAAAAGCCCAGAGCCCAGACAAAAATATGGTTTATAATTAAAATTCCTAAATTATGCATAAAGCTTTATTCCCCAGGGTTATCATTTATATCCTGCATTTAATTGGCTTTATGCACAGCTCCACCAGCTCCTTGTTTCCTGTCTGCCATTATTGGACAAACTGATTAATACATGTGTGTCTGACAACAACAATAATCAGGCACACCTGAATTAATCAAGTTTGTCCAATAATGGCAGACAGGAAAAAAGGAGCTGGCTGAAGTTCAGGAAGTAGCCAACTCAAGGCAAACTCTTGTTGCTTTTTACCCTAAAACAGGAAGTCGTAAGTAAAGTCTATTTCCTCATAAAAACCTTGCAAAACTTGCATTGCAGCTGCTTAGGTGTTAGCTTTTCTGAGTGGTTTATGTGGTTGCTAGGGTGATGTGTGCGGTTGCTAGGGTGCTGCATGTGTTGAACGTTCAGAAGTGTTTTCCCCTTCGCTCAGGGTTGCAGAGGGAGAGGGGGAGGTGACCGATGAAGAAACATGAAGCACATTTCTCAGAGATGAGCTCATAGAGGATCATTTATATAATCCACTCTCCGTTAGCTGACGCACACCATCCAACACACACTCCTGCCCGACTCGACCGCGTGAGACGCGTCTGTGTCAAAGCGAGGCGTTTAGTTCGACGGAGGGTTTCATCATGAGCCCAGGAATGGAAATCTGATCCAGGTGTGCTGGGAAATCACAACAGGCCTGACGTCACACACACACACACAGTCCAGTGCATGAGCTGCTCCTCCACTTACACTGCAGTCGTACCTTTTCCTTTAAAGGTGCAGTGTGTGAGTTCTAGCGCATCTAGTGGTGAGGTTGTGAACTGCGCCCAACGGACGTTACGGTGGCCGACAGGAAGTGATGTCGTCGTGCTGTCTCAGCTTTTAGAAAGAAAGCAAGTGAGATTCTACCATTGTCTGGTGCTGAGTAAACACAGGATTTGAAGCTTTGCTCATCTCGTCTTCCTCCATTGTGTAAAGTTAGTGTTTAACCCGCGGGCGTTGTTCAAATTCACTAAACAGACACTACTTCAAACTGCTGTAAAAATGTACCAGATAAGTATTTGTTTTCAATTTTTTTTGCATAAATCTATTAATACACCTCAGTCCTGATCAAAACTAGTCAGGAAAAGTTTTGCTCTTTTTTGCTCTGTTTTTCTGAAAGTTTGCTCCTTTTTTGAATTAATGAGTTAATTTTTCATGAGAAAAAAAGTTTTTGCTCTGTTTTTCTGAATTAATGAGTTAATTTTTCATTGATTTTTTTGCTCTGTTTTTCTGAATTAATGAGTTAATTTTTCATTGATTTTTTGCTCTGTTTTTCTGAATTAACGAATTAATTTTTCATGAGAAAAAAGTTTTTGCTCTGTTTTTCTGAATTAACGAGTTAATTTTTCATGAGAAAAAGAATTCTGCTCTGTTTTTCTGAATTAATAAGTTAATTTTTCATGAGAAAAAAGTTTTTGCTCTGTTTTTCTGAATTAATGAGTTAATTTTTCATGAGAAAAAAAGTTTTTGCTCTGTTTTTCTGAATTAATGAGTTAATTTTTCATGAGAAAAAAAGTTTTTGCTCTGTTTTTCTGAATTAATGAGTTAATTTTTCATGAGAAAAAAAATTCTGTTCTGTTTTTCTGAATTAATGAGTTAATTTTTCATGAGAAAGAAATTTTTTGCTCAGTTTTTCTGAATTAATGAGTTAATTTTTCATGAGAAAAAAAGTTTTTGCTCTGTTTTTCTGAATTAATGAGTTAATTTTTCATGAGAAAGAAATTTTTGCTCAGTTTTTCTGAATTAACGAGTTAATTTTTCATGAGAAAAAAAGTTTTTGCTCTGTTTTTCTGAATTAATGAGTTAATTTTTCATGAGAAAAAAAATTCTGCTCTGTTTTTCTGAATTAATGAGTTAATTTTTCATGAGAAAAAGTTTTTGCTCTGTTTTTCTAAATTAACGAGTAAATTTTTCATGACAAAAAAAATTCTGCTCTGTTTTTCTGAATTAATGAGTTAATTTTTCATTGATTTTTTTTTTGCTTTGTTTTTCTGAATTAACTAATTAATTCAGAAAAACAGAGCATTTTTTTTCCCATGAAAAATTAACTCGTTAAATTTTCTTCAAGTGAATGCAATACGCCTCCGTGCAAAATGACTTATTTTCAATATAAAACACGACTGTGAACTGTTGGGAAGAGGTAAAATTATCAATCTTTACTGTTGATAACCAGGTGGCACCATTAACCCTTTAGATAGGCCTGTGCAAAAAATAGCTTAGTGTCTGGCTTTCACATGGAGTTTTATAGAGTATAATAGCATATTAAAGTGTGTGTGTGAGACATTTGTACAGCAGTTTAAAGTAGTGTGTTTTCAGCCATGAACATAACGAAAGGGTGGTGTATTTGCTCAGAGTGTACTGATGATTTATTGAAAACTTTTCAAAGCATTTTCCCAAAGTGTATGCCAAAATAAGATTTGTCACCAAAAATCCTTCCATTTGCTGAAACACAGAAAACGTTATGGCCAAATTAAGACTCAAAAACACCCCATCATGGCTGAAAACAGATTTTGTGTTACTTCACATTGAAATAATCTGACATTGGGTTTCACACTTCATATTTTTCCCTAATATTCACTATATGACTAAAGCAAACAGAACTACAACAGCATATTACCGCAACACACACACAGACACACTCTGATCTGCATGACTCCATAATGAGAGACCGAAGGAGGAATGTAAACGGCACATTCTTGTCTCGTCCTGTTGGGCTGGTGTTACTGTAGTTTAATCTACGCATGTCGAGTCTCCTTCATCTGTAACCGTACTGTGAGAACAGGAGATTACAGACACTGAGAGTGTTTGGGCTTTACAGCAGATCTGGAATAAAGTTATTGACCAGATGAAATTAGTTTTGATTGATTCACTTCCGTTATAAAGATCATCAGTTAATTAGCTTAGCGGCCGCTAACACGACACCGCTCTAACCAAACACAATCCGGCCGCCCATTCGCGGCTCAAGAACACACACCTTCAAACAGTTTCAAAGGTACCTTCACAGGGAGTAGGGCTGCACAATTAATCGAATTTGTAATCGCGATTACAATTATGGATACCACAACTATGTAATCGTTCGAAGGCACAATTACAAAAAGTCCACTTACATTATTCTGTGTGCTTTAAAATGTGTTTTTAACAGCTTATCTTAAGGGTTTTTTCCCCATTGTTTTAATTTTAGTTAGCGTAACATTATGATTATAATTAGCATTAAAGCAACACTATCTAACATTGTTTACTTAAGATAATGTTTCCAAAATCTTATCAGTGGTTCATCAAGTCGTAACAGGGTGAAAGGCACCTCTGATGGGGTCTCTATCACTTTTACTGGCACTAATGTAACTTCGGGGTTTGGGTAAAACCCGACCACAAAAAGAACTACAAAATTCGTCTGCTTTACATCAAGCACTATAATAATCATTATTTCGTTTTTCTTCGTTTCTGATGTCACAACACATCATCCTCAGGTAGGGCTGGGCGATAAATCGATTTTATCGATTAACTCGAGTTTCTAGTTTGCGCCTAATTGCGCCGATTTTCTTGAATGAAAATCGTTTTTCTCTTTACTCACAATGTGGTCATGTCATGTGACCTCAAACTTACGCCATACATATGAAGGTGGACTCACAACACACAGGGCTCCAGACTAACTTTTTGCCTTGGTTGCACTGGTGCGCCTAACTTTTTTATTTAGGTGCACCAGCACAAAATTTAGGTGCACTCAAATTTTTTTCGTCTCGCATCACATTTAACGCCACAATTTCATGGTCACCTTTTTATCACGCTCGTATATTCATATATATTATGTAAATGCTTTTAAAAACGAATAAGATGTAGTTTTTTTGAAGCAAAATTATATTGTATATAAAAATATAAATCTTTAAAAAAAATTAAAATTTAAAGTGCTGTTTTTACATTGTTCTAGTAAGGGCTTGACACCAATTTCACAATTCGATTCAAAATTGATTATTTTGGATATCAGGTACAATACATGGCAAATTTTCTCAAGGAAAACAAATCTCAACTAATGCTGTAAACTGGGAGTCAGTTGTAGCCCACTATGCTTCATTAGCCTACTATAATATTGAAGGTAAAAATTACCTGATTTGTACACAAACACTTAAATTACACTTTTATTTATTTTTATAATAATAATGTAATATAAAATATAAACATTTAAATGGTGGCTACACAAAAGCTTGTCAGATTTTTTTTTTCAAACAACATGCATTAAATATTGAAAAAGGTTAAAAATTATAATGAATATGTAATATGGTGCATGTATTTGGCAAAATGCTGATCTAGAGTTAATTTTTCTAGCTGGCTAATGAGTTTATGGTCACTGGATTTTATTTTTTCTCTGAGGTAAATGTGACGTTACATTACATTGTTTACACGCCTTTTACTGACGCGGTTGAAATGAATCACTGATTGAGCGATTCTATGTGAAAGATACGGATTCTGTAAGTTGTACTCTATCTTTTAACACACTTTCAGATGCTCGTTCATGTTTATTTCACGCTGTAAATGGTTTTATTAAGGCGGAAGAGAAGCTCATGTGCGCTCCGCGCTGCTGCTTCACTTGAGCTGAGTCAGAGCGATCTCACGCCACAGCGTCAATACACTATTTATGTTCTTGAATTTCGTAAGAAAACGGACCTAATTTAAAATCTGAGACTTTGTTTCATATCAATAGTAACAAAGCACAAAGATTATTGCGATGTATTGGATGGGATGCGCGTTGCGCGCGCTACACTTCCGTTCATTCATCAACTGAACACAGCATAGCCCAACGGGTTCGTAAAATGAGAATTAGTTTTTGAATATGAGAATATATTTTACCTAGCTATAAAAAGTAGCCAACATTTTTAAAACTTTCTTCGTCGTCTGTTTCTTCTGCTGCTGGTTGCCGTTACTGATTCTCTGGTGTTCACGTTCAGGTCGCAATTTATTTCGTCTCACACAGCAACGGATCATTTTACTATACGTGCAAGGAGAAAAACATTTTCGTTTGGGGAGAGTCAGCGGATGCGATCATGCGAGAACGTTAGGTGCACGGGTGCGACCTAGGAAAAATTTTGGTCGCACCTTTTCAAATTCTGGTCGCATTTGCGACCAAATTGGTCGCACTCTAGAGCCCTGACACAGTCATGTGACCTCACAACGCGGTCATGTGACCTCACAATGCGGTCATGTGACCTCACAACGCGGTCATGTGACCTCAAACTTACTCCATACATATGAAGGTGGACTCACAACACGGTCATGTGACCTCACAACACGGTCATGTGACCTCAGACATACTGCATTCATATTTAGTTGGACTAACAACACGGTCATGTGACCTGAACACAAACTCATGAGCCTGGACTGACCGTGGACGGTGAACACATTGCAGTTCTGCGCTCCGGGCCGCGACGCCTCCCGTTTCCCAGAGGCCTTGATGAAGGGCAGCGCCGGCAGACTCGGTCTCCGCTGGTCCCCGACGGGCTTCCCCGGCTGCTGCCCCATAAGGGCCCGACACGCACACACACACCGGATCCCGGTCCCGACGAGTCAGAGTCCAGCGCCGGTCACGCATCCACAGCCAGATCCAGAAGCCTGTGCGGGTCTGATCACAGAGCAGATCATATGTTTAAAGCTTAAAGTGCATAAGAGTAGACATAAGCTGCACTTATACACTATGCACTCTAACCTGAAGTGTATGAACTTTATATGTTACAATTTAGAGTGATCTGCTATTATCAAGTTAGCCTATGTATTTCATAAATGTACATTAGTTACTTCTGATAACAGATCATAAAAAAGCAGGAACTGTGGTATTTTTAATAGTAATAATAACATTAATGTCATTCTCACGTGTCAGAGGAGGACGAAACATCAGTCTTCAGGGTGATGACGTCACTGAAACCTCCACATGATCGACAGAAACTCTGAGTAGGGTTGAGCTGATGAGCTGTCAATCATAGTGACGTCACGCGAATATGAATCTCTCCTGGCACGTGTCAATAATTCGCTCAGATATGCTGACGTGCATGAAACTACAGTCAACTATCATCGTTGTTCACTTGTTAGAAATGTCCAACAATAACTTTTTAAAGAGCAATTCTACTATAGTGATTGTGTCAAGACTGGTTAGTAGTGTCATTTAGTACATAACTGTTACTACATGTAGTAATAAACATTTAATTACGTTTGCAGCAGCTGTAAACAAGCACTTCGACGTCACTACGGTAAATGACGTTGATGAGAGTTGAGCTAATTAAACACATGTAGGTGTAAAATAGAGTCTGAACTCTCACAGGAAGTCCAACGAGCGGTGTTATCCCGATTAAACCCTCGGTTCGTGTAACTTTAACTTGGAGTTTGTTGGAGTTGTAAGTTAGTTGTTAAGTCTCTCGTCACTTCCGCGTGCAGTTCTCCCTCTCTCTCGAGATCCTGAGGCGAATATAAACGCTCCCCGCGCAGTTTTATGCCTCTCCTGTCGGGCTCGTTTCCTCACCGAACATTCCCTGCACTCCTCAGCAGTTTTTTAGTGTTGATTCTCGCCATGTCTTCCTTTTATTTCATAACTTTCAGCACTTTTTTTGGAGTCGCTCGTCGTCGCATGAACCGCCATATTCGCGCACGCGAGCTGCGCTCGTGACGTCACACGCACGCCGCGCTCTTCCGCCAACAATCTTCAGCTCATTTTTAATTTTTATATATATATATTTTATCTCTCCGCATCTCCCAGGCACATTTTTATTGTGATGTTTATATCTTTATTTCCTTGATTTACGTATTGTTTAATTCTTCCAATTTAACACATGCATGAAAATGTTCCTTTCATTTAAAAAGTTGTCCCTGAACATACTCAAAACTAACTTTTATTCAGAAAAATAAGAACTCTATAAAAATGTCAATATATGTAAACATTTTAGATGCTTGTTTATTGTATTGATTGTGTATTATTTGACTTGTTTGATATAAATGTATATTATTAATTTTTGTGTTTATTTTATTCCTTGTAAAGCACTTCGGTCACTTTCGTTGTGTTTTTAATGTGCTCTAGAACGATTTTTTTTTTAAAAAAAAATAATTAGTAATATACAATATAATCAGTATTAGTTTGTCGTGATTATTGAAGCTCTGCCGTCTAGCGGGTGATCCTGACTGTCACACTCTTAAAGGGACAGTTCACCCAAAAATGAGAACATTGGACCCCATTGACTTCCATTGTGTTTTTTTTTTTATTGCACTATGCAAGTCAGTGGGGTCAGAACACAAAAACCATACTCAACATTACAAACATAAAAAATAAACATTTCTATACAGATTAAACACTGGTTAACGCGTCTTCCATAAGATTTCAGAAGCAGTGCATGATGCGTTTTTGCAAAATAAAAGTCACTTGTTTTCTGTCAAATTAATTAATTGTTAAATAAAAAGTAAAATTTAATGACAGAAGTTTTCATTTGTGGGTGTACTGTCCCTTTAACACAACATTACAATCATTTCTATTACATGATGATGTACAACAACATGACGAGGAACAATAAAAGCCACTTGTTTACTATAAAATGCCTTTATTTATTATGATTAGGGTTTGAGCCGGTGTGTGTTTCATCCCTCGTGCTCGACCAGGCGCTGCCGCGTCTCCAGGACGATCTCCTCCATGGTCTCCGGCTTCAGGATGTCTTTAATCTGCAGGGAAACACAGATGTGATGTGATCCTGCACTCCTCATGAGCGTTCACACGGAGATGAACGAGGTTATCGTACCTTGTGCGGGAGAGCCGCTTCGTAGCAGTAAAGCATGCTGGTGTCGTACAGCAAGACCTTATGAGCGGCGAGAGCCAACAGGCAGTTCCTGAGCCGCGAGATCACCTCCCGATCCGCCACCGACACCGGCTGGACACACACACACACACATCAGGATACTTGTTATAAAATTAAACATTGGCCTCCTCTGATCGATTCCTCTGTGAGTGTTTCAATAAGAGTGTAGAGACTGTGTGTGTCGGACCCGTGCCGCTCTTAAAGTGACAGTGCTAATATTCCTGCCGTCTCTATAATAACACTAATCACACACCAGAAGACTGAACACACACTCGCTCTACACTGGATATCTTTTATAACTATATTTATAATGTATAAGTGTAGTGTTTTTTTAAAAAAAATCTTAAAACACTTTATTTCAATCGTATCTTTGTTTAGTCGTGTCTATTTTGTTTGCTCTTTTTTAATAACCGAGCGTTTATTCTCTTTAATAATGTTTGAAGTGTATATTAGTTCGGCTAGTTGTTTTCTATGGTGTTTTTAAAGCACAGGCGAACGCTCCTCGAGTAATTTAGCTGATGATGATATTCAGATGCAATTAATTAGTTTTTTAACCTTATTGGAATAGAAATTAGGAATCGATAAGGAGAATCAGAATTGTTAAAGGAGTAGTTCACTTTTAGAAAACACTTTTGCTGATAATTTACTCGCCCCCGTGTCATCCAAGATGTCCATGTCTTTCTTTCCTCAGTCGAAAAGAAATGAAGGTTTTTGATGAAAACATTCCAGGATTTTCTCCATATAATGGACTTCAATGGGGACCAAACGGTTCAAGGTCCAAATGAGAGTTTCAGTGCAAACTGTTCAAAGGGCTTTAAACGACACCAGGCGATGAATAAGGGTCTTATCAAGCGAAACGAGTTCAAACTCGTTCATTTGGTTAATTCAACGACTTGAAAAAAAGATTCGTTCATTTTGATGAACGAGTTCGAACAGGAGAGTCACGAACAGAGCAAGGCGAGCATTTGAGCTTATAAAACTTAAACTTTTGTATTTATTTATTAAATGGCCGCTCGTTTCGCTTGATAAGACCCTTATTCATCGTCTGGTGTCGTTTAAAGCCCTTTGAACAGTTTGCACTGAAACTCTCATTTGGACCTTGAACCTTTTGGTTCCCATTGAAGTCCATTATATGGAGAAAATCCTGGAATGTTTTCATCAAAAACCTTCATTTCTTTTCCACTGAAGAAAGAAACACATGGACATCTTGGATGACGTGGGGGCGAGTGAATCATCAGCTAAAGTTCTTTTAAAGTGAACTACTCAGACGATCTCAGTGCTACAGTAGAGATACGGACCTCTAGGCTGGTGTAGAAGCCGCCGGCCTCCTCGTCCTGCGTCTCCGGCGTGGGATAGAGCCACACGTACCCGTTGTTCCCCAGGATCACGGACGCGCCGCACGGCAGGTTGTGGAAGTGCGTCTTCTGCCTCTTCACCAGCGACGGGGACACGAGCACCAGCACTCCCTGACCCAGCTGAAACACAGACTCCCTCATTAGAATAATTCATGCGCAGGATAAAGGGGCGGGGCCTGGTTCAGTTAGTCAGTAGAGTGTGAAACTGGCGGTTATGGAAAGGGGCGGGGCATTTCCCAAACACACTCAAAGCGCTCGACCAATCAGAGCACAGTGTGCTTTTCAGGAGGAGGGGCTTCATAGAGACAGGAAGTGAACAGAGCGTTCCTGACGGACTGGGAAGAGAGGAGCCGCAACGATGGAGAATATGAGGAGGATATATGTTTGTTCCTCACCTTGCCGTACTTTAAGCTGCGCGTGTGCAGAGAGAGAGCGCCGTCCGAGAAGATGGACTGAACCTCGGCCTGTGAACGGTTAAAGATCACAACACTGACGGAGGACAGGATCATCAATCTAAAATCATAAATACAGACTATTGTTTTGGAATCAGTGTTATTATAGTATTTATTCATAATGTGAACTAGCTTGATTTCTATATTTTCAGTTTAGTTCTAGCTCAGGGTTTTTTTGTTGCATGCATTTGTTGTATTTATTACTTTTGTATATTTCTGTTTAGCTTTATTTTTATTTCAGTATGAGATAGCCTTAATATGGAGGCGTACTGCACTCACTTGAAGAAAAAAAATCTACTCTGTTTTTCTGAATTAACGAGTTAATTATCTCAGAATTACGAGATCATTTTTCATGGATAAAAAGTTTTTGCTCTGTTTTCCTGAATTAACGAGTTAAAAACAGAGCAAAAACTTTTTTTCTCATGAAAAATTAACTCGTTAATTCAGAAAAACAGAGTAGATTTTTTTTCTTCGAGTGAACGCAGTACGGTTCCGTACCTTTAGCCTTATTTCAGTTTGAGTATTTTTATGCGCTTTTGTAGTTTCATTAGTTTTCTTATTTCTGTTCAGCTGAAGACTTTAGTAGACGTTTTCATCTAATATCTATGTTGTCGATCTGAACAAAATAATGGCTGCAGTCAACTTAAAAAAAACCCTAATTAATTTGAATTATTTAACATAAAATGAAAAGGTGGAGTGAATGATTCAATGACTCACTCCTGTCGTTTCATTACAGGATGAATCAGTGCTTTTGAACGAATCTCGAGTGAATGATTCAGTGAGTCGCTGTTAAAAGCGAACAGGTTCTGATCACTAGTGTGGACTCAGAGTTTATATCGAACTGTAAACTTTTATTCCAGCACTTGTGTGATAATAGAGTTACTGTCGGACAGAAATAATGATCATGTGTGGCTGAAAATACTTTCATAATGCCGTTTGTAATAATATATGCTGAAGGAGTCAGTAGATGATGATGATGATGAAGGATACGCTGATGAGATCTCCTTCCTGAAGATAATCCCTCATGGCCAGCTCATCCTGCGTCGACCGCCGTCTCTGACAGACACACACAACACACACACTTTACTGTGTGTTATACCTCGTGTGTGTATCGTGAGTGTTATGAAGCGGAGTCTCACCAGCTCTCCTCCGGGCAGATTGACCGACGACAGCAGCAACACTGAATCCAGACGAGAATTGGTCTCGACTTTCCATCGTTTCTGCTGCACCTGTTGTTATAGACACACACACACACACACGTGATCAGAGCTTCAGACGACCATCACAGATCCATCATGACCCGATAAACACACACACCTCAGTGATTCTGCCCACAACCACGTCACCGACCTCACCGTTATACCTGCGGGAGAGAGAGAGAGAAAAGTGTGTGTGTGTGTG